>WOAB01000799.1:0-208517 GCA_027886185.1 Rheum nobile
CGAGTCAGATATGCTCAGGCGTTTTCCCGAGTTATTTTCGGCCTAAGTTTCGGGGTCGAAACTTCTTTTAAGGGGGGGAGATGTGATACCCCGTATTTTTGTAAGGTTATTTGGGAATTTGGAATTTTCCCGAGTACCCGTTTAGTACGTCGGATTTAATTCAGGTAGCTTGAGACATTCTGTAATGTGCTCTTATCTGTAATTTTTCTCAGTGGAATAAAATACAGACGATGTGCTTCAGATGTTTATACGCGTTCGCATACGATAATTTTTATCCGGGTTAATGTCTTGCTCGTTCAAAAGCTGAATGGGCGGGAAAAAGGCAAAAACGGCGACCGCCGTACAGTAACGGCACCCGCCGTCGCTGGGCCCGAGGTCAGCCGTTTCTCCTACTCTGGGCTCGCAAGGCTAGGAACGGCGACCGCCGTAATTACGGCGCCCTCGCGGCCCGCCGTAGGCAAAGTTGCGGCAACCCCGTGATTACCCAGAGGTCATTACCCGTTGGTCGTCGGCGAGCTTTGGCCGCGCCGATGTAGCCCTGCTCGCCTCGTCTAGGGTGATGACGATGTTCCATTGCTTTGGCTATAAAAGGAGGTGTTAGGGGAAGGGTTTTGAGCCATCCCAGCACCGAATCCCTGCTAAAATTTCGCCTCGTCGGAGTGTTAGTTTCGCCGGATTTCGGAAGTTTCGTTGGTGTCGGTTGGTGGTGTTTCCAGAAGCCCTTGTGAAGCCCTTTGGTTGCCTTTGGAGGTTGGAACCCAGGCAAGGCAAAAAGGGGTCGGGTCGAAACGTGCAATTTGGGTGAGTTTTTCCCTCGTTCTGTCGTCGGAGTTCTTCACGGCGACCGCCGTGTTCTTTACGGCGCCCGCCGTGATGAATGCGGCGACCGCCGCCAAGAACGGCGACCGCCACGAGTGCCCAGAATGCCTTCGTGGCTTTGGCTTGTCGGTGTTGTCGTCGTGGCGTCTTTCTTTCGAATTCTTTCGCCGTTTTTAGATTCGTACTGTTGTTATGTCGGATCTAACTTAGGGTTCCTTTTATGGGTCGACTCGAAGGGTTTGTGCTAGCGGAGCTATACCCGTGTCGAGCCGGAATCTCGTCGTTGTCATTAGGCTTGTTTCTATTTTGCGGATTAAGGCAAGTGGTTGTTCGCTCTTGCTCATCGTTTCCATATTTACATTGATTATCAGTTATTTCAATTGATTAATTAATTTGGAACGATTATTACGGTGTTTCTGGAAGTGATTTATAAACTGTTTTGAAAATCATAATAGGTTTTATATCTGTTAGAACATCGCTATTATCTGTGATCGCCTTTCGGGCCTTTATGTGGATTATCCTGTAACTGTTATTGTGTTGTATCTGTTAGTTAGGAATGTACTCGGACTTCGTCCGGTCGTTTCTTTATAATCTGGTATCAGGGTGGCTCGTCCATCTGGTACTATTCTAAGATCATGATCGGTCTCTTCACAAGTGTGTAGAGACAGGATACTTAGCTGGTGTCACAAACCTTTCGGTGTATGTCACTCTCGACGAAACGTATACTAAGATGTGTCGTCCCAATGGTGGGGTACACATGTAAAATTCTAATAATGTGATGTGTGGTTTGTAATATAAACCAGATAAGTGCTACTCGACGCATATAATTAATAAACTTCGGCGAGTAGTGCAGCTAGGAAAACTCGTCTCGACTTTGATCATAGTACGTTCTCTTTCCAATCTAGACTTTGTATGCGGTGAGGTTGGTCGTGAACCGAAGCATCTCAGTCAACTTTTAAATCATTGTTGTATGATTCTGTAAACATTCCAGATTTGTCATAATTCCTTACAGACTCATTTCCGTTGGAGTCTTATTTCGAGTCGATTTCTGTGAAGTTTCAGTCTTCCAGAATCTTCTCTTGTGCATACCTCTTGTTTATTCCAGTAGGAGTATGACGGTGACTATCGTCATCGGTTGTTATTCAAAAGCGATGAGTCTAACCTAATACGACTGCTTCGAACCATTCTGCTTTGTATCCTTGCTAGTCTATTCAAGTAGACTAACCCACGAACTTTGTTCTTGCATGTGGGCTGGTGTCATCCGTTCGATTCGGCACATCAGATAGAAAGTAGCTCAGAAGGATAGAAGGACTATGGAGTCGATGGTGGTTTTCGAATGTTTGAGTTATTTCATTAATCAGGTTGAGATCCTTTGGACAATGACTTTTGTTGTAATGTATTTTATAAGACTTCTGCTGTACACTACTTTATAAGACTTCCGTTGTATTTGGTTTAAACTCTGTGTTAGCCTATCCGGGATTGGGTTGTAATCCCGTAACTCATGTTTCCTTGACAATGTTATGTTTCGGAATTGAATGCTTTGATCATTATGTATCACTTGTATTTCCTAAATTGTATTTAAATGGTAAAGCCTTAGGTGATCTCGGTAAGAAACACTGGGGTCATTGGCGGTAATACATTTCCAAAAGGGTTAAGTTTTGGGGGTGTTACATCTCTAGCAAGAGAAAGGCACACGCCCGAAATAGAAACTGCGGAAATAGAAATGCTAAAACGGAAACTTGCTAAATAGGGAAATAACATAAAAATAGCCTAAATATGACTAAGTCCTATGCCAAGGGGGACGCCACGGTCTTGGTCGCCTTGGCCTCGCCGTAGCCCGGCTTGGGTCGATGCCGGGGCGCATCACTTAGTGTCGATGGCAGAGACGAGAGCACAGGCGGTGATTCGCGAGTCGACAGTTCGCGAGGTAGAGGAATTGTTGGATGCAAGAATCACAGCTATGGATGCGAAGTTTAACAGCAAGTTGGTGATGGTCGATGAGATCGATGACAGGCTGGCGAAGATTGATGAGAAACTGGACAGCCAAATCTCGGAGATGTTCAAAGCAATAGGCATGGTCACAAGGAACTTGGGATCATCAAGCCTAGGTATTTCGCCGGCGCCTAACTTAGAGAATCTACGAGCATCACCGATCGGCCCTACACTGCCAAATCAGGTTCATGGACCTGAGAATCGATTCAGACAAGGGAATTTTGGTAGCAGTTCCAATGGAATTGGAGCTAATGGTTACTCTGGTATTACTAGGTTATCTCGATTGGATTTCCCAGATTTGGGGGTGAAATGGTAAAGGAATGGATATTCGAGTGTGAGCAGTTTTTCTTGATCGATAGGACGCCAAAAGATATCAAAGTGAATTTGGCTTCTATCCATCTGGATGATCAAGCAGCGAGATGGCACCAATCGATGGTTCAGAATGAAGAAAATAGAGGTATGATTCTTGATTGGAATTTTTACAAAGTTTTGCTGCTGGAAAGGTTGGGTGAGGTGCTAGATGATCCTATCATGGAATTGAAAAACTTGCAAGAAACTGATGGTATTATGGATTATCATTGCAAATTTGAGGCAATAAGAAATAGAGTGAAATTGCCTGAGGACTATCTTGTGAGTGCGTACTTGGCTGGATTGAGGAATGACACTCAAATGCATGTTCGGATGTTTCAACCTCAAACTCTGAGGCAATGTTTGTCATTGGCCAAATTGTATGAATCGGCTCATCCAAAAATGTGGAGTAATGCTGGTGCTGGGAAGATTCAGAGCAATGGATTTCAGGCCAGATCACTGAATTCTACCAGAAGAGAGCCAAGTGCAATACAAAAGTTGCCATTTCAGTCCAAGAACTATGAAAATTCTAGGGGGAATCAAGGAAGGAAGTTCTTGACTACTGAGGAGATGAATGAAAGAAGAGCTAAGGGATTGTGTTACTATTGTGATGAGAAGTACACTCCAGATCATTACAAGACACACAAAATAGGCCAGTTATATGTGATGGAATATGAGGATGAGGACCATGATTGTATTAGGGATGAGGTACTGTCTGAGAGGGAAGAAGAAACAGCTCAAATTTCTATTAATGTTATGGCTGGTATCTCTGCATACAGAACTATGAGGGTCAAAGGAATGATGGGGAAGAAGGCTTTGTTCATATTGATTGATTCAAGAAGCACTCATAACTTTGTGGATAAGGCTGCAAATTTTCTTCTACAGGGTTGTCTAAGGTGGTAGTAGCTGATGGTAGCACCTTGGATGTCTCAGCTAAGGTGGAAGGGTTTCAATGGAGCTTTCGGAACACTCCTTTTAAAGCTGATGTTATGGTTATTCCTTTAGGCTGATGTGACATGGTTTTGGGATTTTAATGGCTTGAAACATTGGGGCCAGTAATGTGGGATTTCAAGAGATTAACTATGGAGTTCAGGGTAGATAACAAGACGATGTTGTTACAAGGAATTACTCAGGGTTCTGTCAGGGAACTGGAGGCTAAGCACGTCAACAAGCTGTTGGATGCATAGTTGACCATGATTTGTGTTCAAGAAGTTAGTGAGAGAGGTGAGCTTTGTGCAGTGGAAGGTGAAGCCAATCAATGGGCAGTTCCAGTTGGAATTGTACAGTTGTTATGCAGGTTTGAGGATATTTCCATGAACCAAAGGAATTGCCTCCTTTTAGAGTTGGCCATGACCATAAAATTCCTCTATTGGAAGGTTCTAATCCAGTTAACCAAAGACCTTATAGATATGCAGTGCATCAAAAGAATGAGATTGACAAAATTGTCCAAGACATGTTGAAATCTGGTACTATACAAGCAAGTTCCAGTTCTTATGCTTCTCCTATGATTTTGGTTAAGAAGAAGGATGGGTCTTGGAGGTTATGTGTTGATTATAGAGCTTTGAACAACTTGACAGTCAAAGATAGATTCTCTATTCCCTTAATTGAAGATCTCATGGATGAATTAGGGGGGTCTAAGATCTACTCTAAAATTGATCTTAGAGTAGGGTATCATCAGGTAAGAATGAACAAAGAGGATGTTCACAAAACTGCATTCAAGACTCACAATGGTCATTATGAGTATTTAGTAATGTCATTTGGGCTAACTAATGCTCCAGCTACATTCCAATACCTAATAAATTCAGTTTTCAGAGGAAGTTTGTTCTCGTATTTTTTGATGACATTGATTTACAGCTCATCATTGGAGGAACACATCCATCATTTGTCTATGGTCTTTGGTCTCATGAGGAAACATTTGTTGTTTGCTAAAAGGAGCAAGTGTGCTTTTGCTGTTGAGAAGGTGGAATATTTAGGACATTATATTTCTGCACAGGGCATTTCTACTGATCCATAGAAGGTTTTGGTAGTCTCTCAGTGGCCTATTCCAAAGACATTGAAGCAGCTGAGAGGATTTTTGGGGTTAGCAGGGTATTACAGAAGATTTGTGCAGAATTATGGGGCTATTGCTAGGCCATTAAGTTTGCTGTTAAAGAAGGACAATTTTCTATGGTCAGAGGAGGTTGATGGAGCTTTTGAGACTCTTAAGGTTGCTTTGTGTAATGCACCAGTTGTAGCTCTTCCATACTTTACTAAGGAATTTGTTGTTGAGACAGATGCTTGTGGGCATGGCATTGGAGCTGTTTTAATGCAAGAGGGTCACCCATTAGCATATATCAACAGGCATCTTAAAGGAAGACAGCTCAACTTATCCATTTATGAGAAGGAATTGATGGCTGTTGTGTTTGCTTTGCAAAAATGGAGGCATTACTTGCTTGTGGGACACTTCACCATTAAGACTGATCAAAGAAGTCTTAAATATTTGTTAGAGCAAAGGTTGAACACACCAATTCAACAACAGTGGCTACCTAAGCTCTTGGAATTTGATTATGAGATTCAGTACAAACAAGGAAAAGAGAATCTAGTGGCTGATGCCTTGTCAAGAGTGGAAGGCTCTGAGATCTTGTCTATGGCATTGAAAGTGGTGGAGTCTGATTTGCTTAAGGAAATCCAACAGTGTTATGAATCTGATGGGCATTTGAAGCAGATTATTGTTGACTTAAAGGTTGATGTGAAGGCTAGGAAGTATTACACTTGGTTTCATGGACAGTTGAGAAGGAGAGGTAAGCTTGTCATTGGTAATAATGTGGCACTTAAGAACAAAATTCTTTTATAGCTGCATAGTTCTAGGGTTTATGGACATTCTGGGAGAGATGTGACAGTTTTAAGGGTGAAGAGTCTTTTTTATTGGAAAGGGTTGGCTAAGGATGTTCAGTCCTTCATCAGGAGTTGTGTGACCTATCAAAGAAACAAGTATGACCCAGCTGCTTACCCTGGATTACTTCAACCATTGCCCATTCCTTCAGCTGTATGGACTGACATCTCTATGGATTTCATTGATGGATTGCCAAATTCTCACGGGAAGTCAGTCATTTTTGTAGTAGTGGATAGGTTGAGTAAGGCTGCTCATTTTATGGCTCTCTCTCATCCATATACAGCTTTGTCAGTAGCTCAGTGTTTCCTAGATAATGTCTTTAAGCTACATGGATTTCCAAGGTCTATTGTCAGTGATAGAGATGTTGTATTTGTTAGTGAATTCTAGAAGGAGTTGTTCGCAGTTCAAGGAGTTGACTTGAACCTATCTACTGCTTATCATCCTCAAACAAACGGACAAACTAAGGTTGTGAATAGATGCTTGGAGAATTATTTGAGGTGTATGTGTGGAGATAAACCATCTTTGTGGAGCAAATGGCTACCACTGGCTGAATTTTGGTATAACACATCCTCTCACTCTGCTACTCATTTTACCCCATATGAGATAGTTTATAGCCAACCACCTCCTGTGTACTTGCCTTACTTACCAAGGTAATCCAAAGTGGATGTTGTGGCTAGGTGTTTACAGGATAGAGAAGATATGGTTCAGCTTCTCAAGTTTCACCTAACTAGAGCTCAACACAGGATGGAGCAGATTGCTAATAGGCATAGAAGTGATAGGAATTTTGATATTGGTGATCTGGTTTATGTTAAGCTACAGACATATAGACAACAGAGCTTGATCTCCAGGAGTAACCAGAAGCTTTCTCCTAAGTATTTTGGTCCTTACAAGGTGATTGACAAGTGTGGAAAGGTTGCTTATAAGCTAGAGCTTCCTACTTCTTCCAGAGTACACCCTGTATTCCATGTCTCTCAATTGAAGAAGCACATTGGCAATGCAGTTCCTTCCACTAATTTTCCTTCTATTGTACCTGATGTGACTATCAAGCAACCTGAGCTAATTTTGGACAGGAAAATGGTAAATAGACAAGGTCGGGCTGCAACAAAAGTGTTAGTGAAGTGGTTGAACAAGCCTGCGGAAGAAGCTACCTGGGAGTTCTTTTATGATCTACTGCAAAAGTTTCCAGACTTCCAACCTTGAGGTCAAGGTTGTTCGATTGGGGAGGATTTGTTACAGGAAAATAATAGTTGGGCTAGTTTTGTAATAAAGGATAAAGTGAGGGTTAAAATGTAAATTCTGTTAATTGTAACAGAATATAACAGGAGAAAGGGAGAGGGAAATTCCTTCAATATGTAAATCATTTGTTCAATTGAAGTTGTTGGTTTTTGTTGTTTACAAAGAACATTAGAACCTTTTCTTTCCTATTCTTTCTATCATCTCTCTTGATACAGAAATTCTGTATCACTCCCAGAACCAGTCGCGTTGGTCGGACGGGTCTTTCGTCTTGCTTCCTGTTCGGGTCAATGACATGTAAGTTGGAATGTCGCTTATGGTCGGGTCACATTTTGATTAATCGGGTAAGTCAAGTTACTGGATCAAGTTTGATTGGATTATTTCGAATTTCCATTTGAGTTTTGGTTAAGTCGGTTTTTGTTGAGTCAGATTTTTTCATTTCGGGTTGGATCGAGTTTTAGTTGAATTTTCAATTAAATCGGTTTTTGATTCAATCGGTTTTGGTTCAATTGAATTTCAGTTGAATCGATGTCAGTTGGATCATATTTCAGTTCAATTTTACTTCGATTGAATCGGATTTCAAGTAATGCAACTTTATTTCCATAGTGTGACTATGTAAAGCATGCAAAATTTCTACCACTACTAATATTGCAAAGTAACCATGATAATACCCTCATACTTGGCTTAAAATTAATATAGATATAGATTATCTAAATATAAAAGGTTAAGTTATGACATCCCTAATAAATTGCATCGAATCAAACTCCATAAAAATATGAAATATGAAATGCACTATATAACACATAGTTGAAATTGATCACCGTAAATTTACAAGGGATTAATGGGGTTTCGGGTTGTTTCGGGTGTCAGTCATGTATACTCTTGTTCGTTTTGGGCTTGGGTGTGATCGAGTTCGGGTGTCAGTTATGATCATCTTGGGTTGCATGGTATTGTTTGACCACCTTGTTGGTGGATTCAAGATGTAACCAATTCAGATTGTTTCTTAACTCGGTTGTTTTTGTGCTCGAGTCGGTTTTTAGAATAATTTTCAAGTTTTTGGTTGTCGGTCAGTCTCGAGTCGGACGAGGTATCGGTTTTCCTCGAACCGGCGCAAACAAAAATATCTAAGCTTGTTGCAACGGCTCAAACTATTACAATAAGGCCATAAATTTTACCATAGACCTATGTAAGACATGTCAATGCGTTGCAGTAGTGGCCATTGCAGTAAGTCTTTTGCGATGGTACATTCTTTATTGTAACGGTTAAAGAAAGTTTAAAATTATTAGTAAACAACTAGTACAATAGATATCTGATGTAACACATGGTACAAATAGAAGGACCTGTTACATTTGGTAAATCTCGTATTACATTGTATAGCTTTTGTAACACAAGTAGTATAAGTGTAACGGTAGTTTTTTACCTACACCTTTAGAGGTCCGGGCTATAAAGTCCATAAGGCTTTTTCTTAAAAAATTACAGCCCTACCATGCCACCACCACCACCCATATTAGCAAATATGCAAATAAATTAAAAGCTTAAAATGGCAATTGATATGTACACTACGAAATTTGCCTTTTCGCACTACAATTTGCTACGCCATATATTGACGTAAGCCAAATACATGCGCAGAAGGCAAAATACGTAGAATTTTTTTAAAACAAAATACTTTTTAGTTCTACGCCAGGATTTGGCGTACAGAACCATTTTTTTTAAAAAAATGCAATTTCTATGTACACTACGAAATTTGCCTTTTCGCACTACAATTTGCTACGCCAGATATTGGTGTAAGCCAAATACATGCACAGAAGGGAAAATACGTAGAAATTTTAAAAAAATACTTTGTATTTCTACGCCAGGATTTGGCGCCATATTTTTTAAAAAAATAATAAATTCTACGCCAAAATCTGGCATACGCCACGTAGGTTAAGAGGAGCGGGAGCCGCTCCTTTTCTTCTTCTTCCATCTTCTTCTCCCTCCTTTACGCGTAGCGGCGGCAACCCGACCCCCCCCCCCCCAAATCCTTCCAAATTTCCCCAAATTCCCCCAAATCTCCCTAAAACCTTGAATTCCCTCAAATTTCATCCAAAAATTGCATTTGGCGGTGGCGATGGCGACTGTGGCGGCGATGGCAGCGGACCGGCAACTGGCGGTGGCGACGCCGAAGAGACGGTGGTGGCCGGTGTTGGAGGTCCTCCAACAGTGGTGGCGGTGGTCGGTGGTGGTGATCAGTCGGGAGTCGGAGTAGAGGATGCGGCGGTCGAGGTTGCGGTCCGGGTCGTCAGACCGGTGGTGCTCGTACTCGTGGCGCGGCCACTTCGGTTTCAGACGATACTCCCGTCGGGGCAGGACGATGAGGAGGTTTGCGAAAGGTAACAAAATCAATTTTGTATAATTATTTTGGTTCAAATGATAATTTCGGTAACAAAATCAATTTTGCGCCGAAGAGACGGTGGTGGCTGGTGTTGGAGGTCCTCCAACAGTGGTGGCGGTGGCCGGTGGTGGTGATCAGTCAGGAGTCGGAGCAGAGGACGCCGGCGGTCGAGGTCGCAGTCGGGGTCGTCGGACCGATGGCGCTCGTACTCATGGCGCGGCCACTTCGGTTTCAGACGATACTCCCGTCGGGGCAGGACGGTGAGGAGGTTTGCGAAAGGTAACAAAATCAATTTTGTATAATTATTCTCGGTTCAAATGATAATTCCGTTTCGATTAAATAGCGAATAACTATTGAAATGTTTAGATTAGATTATACAGTGAATTTGGATATGCATGAAATGTTTAGATTAAATTGAAGTAGATATTTAATTAAAATTTCAATTAGATTAAATCATGCATCAATTTTTTTAGATTACGAATTTATGCAATAATAGTATATTCTTGTTGTAATTCTAAAATCTGTATCAAATAATTACGGAATTGAAATGTTAAGAAATTAAAAAATTAGGAATTCTTATAATAAATTAGGAAATTAGAATTAATATATAAAATAGAAATGAAATAATAACGTTTATATTATATTAGATGAGGAGTTTCACATACATTTGGTCCTTATTGTACAACATGAGAAATATTATGGGCCATTGGATCAAGGAGATGGAGGGATGAGATTAAAAGAGGCAAAAAGAGTGAATAGTGATGCGGGTGGCATAACCGTAAATACGGTGAACTTTTTTTCTTCTTTTTTTTTCGGGTCAACAACTTTTTTTGTTATATATTTTCGTCTCTGATCGTTTTGGAATAGACGATTATTGACGTTCACATGTAAGTACTACATGTTCATTTTTCTATGCGGTAAGGTTCACATGTAACATGTTCATGTTCAAAAACATGTCTTTGTGCATTTAGAGCTTATTTGTGAACTTCAGTGCACAAATAAATGAACGTTAAGAGCTTATTTGTGAACCTTCTAAATATGTTATTCCAGAATGATCAGGGGACGTTAAGAGCTTTTTTATTATTTTTTCGTCTCTGATCGTTCTAGAATAGACAATTATTGACGTTCACATATAAGTACTAAATGTTCATTATTCTATGCCGTAAGGTTCACATATAACATGGTCATGTTCAACACATGTCTGTGCACATTTAGAGCTTATTTGTGAACTTTAGTGCACAAATAAATGAACGTAATAGCTTATTGTGAACCTTCTATATAGGTTATTCCATAATGATCAGGGGGCGAAAAAAAAATGTTGACAAAAAAAACGACGACTGAGATTGCTTCGCACGTTGTACTATACTAAATAAATAATTTATTTTTCAAATTTCTTAAAAAGGCGATACAACAGGTCGTGCATTCAGTGCGACAACCGTACAGAGGGTCCTGTCGGCTGGGACAGCGGCGGGTCACAGGATCGGCCCGACGGAGGTGCGGCGGATTTGGGTCTGCGATTGGATGCTGCTCTCAGGAGGGCGGCACGGGAGACGATGCATCTATGTCGGATCCTGGGGACGACAACAGCGACGCGTCCATGCCCGACGCCGACGCCGTCGACGAGCAGGGCCTGATAGCGGCTTTGGAGCGGGATACGTTGAGGGCATCGAGGCCCCTGACGTTTCAACGGTCGAGGATTTAGGGAGGGACAATACGCCTTCCTCCCACGTTCGAGATACAGCGGGACCCGTTCTCGAGGCAGCGGGACCCGTACCCGAGCCAACGGCCCCCCTCCTCCCGTGCCAGTTGCGGCTCCCGAGGGGGATGAGCCGGAAGAGGCGTGGATGCCAGGAGGTCCCCGGTCGTGCAGTCTCCTGGTGTCATACCCGACACACGTGGCTCGCGTTATTTGGACGCATACGGAGCGGCTTACACACGACCCTCCCCTGTCACCCGTGCATCCCGATCTGGTACTATTTTTATCAAATATTTAATCAATATTTGTAGTTTTCATTTTTTTTATTGGGTTTCAGTTGAGGAAGATACTGAAGTCGTACACCCGCCACCCGCATTTCTCCACGATCCACCGGTTTCAGAGGCACGATCCAGATTCGTGGTGGCCGCTGGCGCAGCAGAGCGACATCACATCCCTGGGGTCCCTGGAGTTTCGTCGGATGGACCCCGTGCTGATATCGGCGTTCGTGGAGCAGTGGCATCCAGAGACGAACTCCTTCCATTTTCCGTGGGGGGAGATCACGATCACACTCCACGACGTCTTTCACATTTTGGAGATCCCCATCGATGGGACGGCGATGGTATATGATATGCCCAACGCCGAGCTATTTGTCGCTGCATCGGAGATGCTTGGGGTCGATGTAGCTGTCGTCTCACAAATGGCATCAAGTAATAATTTTTATACCTATTTATTATTATTTAATATATTTTAATTAAAATGTTATTGATAAACTTATTAGGTTTTATTTCTTTTTTCAGCTGGCGGCTTTGCAATCAACACAACGTTGAAGAATCGTTGTACCTTATTATGTCAAGCGGTCTAGAGGTGATATATCTGTAGTTTTATTAATAATAGGGTTTTTAATTGATTTTTTATACATTTTATTATAAAATTAATGTTACTAATTTCAGGGACGAGAGTCATATTGCTTTGATGTACTTGTTCATGCTGTTGGTCAATACCGTCTTCACAGACAAGTTGGGGCAGAAGGTGAAGGTGAAGTATATGTCGCTCCTACTCGACCACGACAGCACCGGCCGTTATGCCTGGGTGTTGGTGTCCTGGCCAACCTGTACCGGAATTTGGGTCAGGCATCGCGGGCCCAGGCACAGGGATTGGCCGGATGTCCGCTGCTTCTGAGGGTAATAATTTAATTTTTCGGGTTTTATGATTTATAAGTATAAATGCTAACAATTATATGATTTTTTGCAGACGTGGATTTGGTCCTACTTTCATGCCTCAGGGTCACGTGTCACCCGACTTGGAGCACATGGTGGATACACGGGCGGCAGCCCGTGACGGGAGGGAGGCTCCTCAGGGCAGTGACTCGGATCGCCTTATCTCCCTGCGTCGAGTTCTCGACGCCATGAAGTTTTCAGAGGTAATCCCAAAGCATTACGTTCGAATTTCGGGTTTTTCGATTATTTTTTCGTCTTCTGACTCTGTTTTTATTTTATTTCAGGTGCGGTGGCAACCGTGGGGCAAGCTAAACTTCAGCGATCAGAGGTACGCTTCGCCGCTATATCGAGGTGTCATCGAGTGTTTTGACGTGCGAGAGCCGTACTTGCCCGACAGTTGCCTCCGCCAGTTCGGGTACAGGCAGTGCATCCCGCAGGCGCCACCGGAGCCGAATAGAGTTGTCCGACATGCAGCCATGCGGTCGTATATAGTGGAGTACGGGGATGAGCATTGTCTATGGGATGCGGACCCGAGGCCTCTGATCGAGCTGCATGATCTTATCACGTCCACCTTCGCGTAGGATTGTGACGAGACATACCAGTCTGGTTTGATCGGCTGTCTCATCCATATATGGATTTCCGGTCCGCCAGACAGGACCCACATGTAGTAGATCCTGTCCCTCCACCTCTACCAGCTTCCGCTGTTACAGTATGTAATTTTCTTATGTTTACGGTAATTTATTTATGTTTATCTTCTAATGTTCTTTTTAATACAGTGCTCACAACTTGTGGTCGGCGAGATAACTGTTTATCTGGCCTAGTACGACGGTATGCCTCCCCGTCTTACAGATCGGATGATCCGTTGGATCGAGTATCTGATGGGTGACGTGACGCCTTCGGCCCCTCCCATTCCACGAGCGTCCCAGATATTCCACGACTCGGTTCACGAGGAGGGATTTGGCAGCAAGCGACAGCCAGACGAGGACTAGTTATGGTACGATATGTATATTACCTAAACTGTTACGTTACGGATATTTGAACAATATGGAATTTTGTGGATGTTTATGGTATTTTGTTGATGTTTATGGATTTGATTTTCAAAAATATAGTAAATAATCCAAAATGGCAATTTCTATAAGTATAGCATATAGGGATGGAAATGGATCGGGTGGTGGATGGATGTACCCATACCACCATCCGATCCGCTAAATAATTTATCCATCCGCTCCATCCATCATCCGTGAAATCTTCAATCCGCATCCAATCCACCATCATCCGTCGGTTATGTGGATGGATCGGGTGAAATATACGGATTTTTATATTTTTACATTTTAACTTGAAAAAAACAACATACTATGACAATAACGACATAAAAAATATATATAAAATACAAATAAAAGTCGTTAATAATCCATATGGATTCAATATTCCATATATAATAAAACAACATAATTCAGAAACTTGATGAACAACTTGACAAAATACAGTTCCGACTACAGAAATCGACAAACATAAATTGCAAAGCGATTCTTCTTCAATAGTTGAGATAACGATCCACTTCAACGTCCTAGCAAAGTAGAACACAAGAAATAAAACAAAATAATAATAATTAGTAGTCCTCTTTCACTTGTTTATGCGGTAAAAAGATGAAGATGAACTTTAACGTAATATAATTTAGAGAAAATGCATACTCTTTCACTTAATAAATTATACGGATTAATCGGGTCGGGTGGTCGGGTGGATGATGGATCGGGTGGTGGATTGGATGAACCTTCATCCGTATCCGATCCGTCAACCATCCGTTAATCCATTCACCCGGTTATCATCCACTTATCTTCGGGTTTTCGTCCATAAATTCCGGGTGGATGATCGGGTGGATCGGGCATCCGCGATCCATTTCCATCCCTAATAGCATATAAGTATAGTATATAAGTATATAATATATGTATATTTATAAGTATAGTATATAAACATAACGAAAAACTATAGTATATAAGTATATAATATATGTATATTTATAAGATATCAATGAAAACTATATTACATAAGTATATAATATATGTATAAATAATATAAGTATATAACATATCAGTATAACGAAAAACTAGAATATATAAGTATATAATATAAGTATGACTACAAAAGATATAAAGGAAAACTATAGTATATAAGTATATTTATATGAGATATAAAGGAAAACTATAGTATATAAGTATATTTATGTGAGATATAAAGGAAAACTATAGTATATAAGTATATTTATGTGAGATATACAGGAAAACTATAGTATATAAATATATTTATGTGAGATATAAAGGAAAACCATATTATATTAGTATATTTACATGAGATATAAGAAAAAACTATAGTATATAAATATATTTATGTGAGATATAAAGGAAACCTATAGTATATAAGTATAATTATATAAATATACTTATATACTATATTATTTAAGTATAACTATATGAGATATAAAGGAAAACGATAGTATATAAGTATATTTATATGAGACATAAAAGAAAACTATAGTATATAAGTATAACTATATGAGATATAAAGAAAAACTATAGTATATAAGTATAACTATATGAGATATAAAGAAAAACTGTAGTATATAAGTATAACTATATGAGACATAAAAAAAACTATATTATATAAGTATAACTATATGAGATATAAAGAAAAACTATAGTATATAAGTATATTTATGTGAGATATAATGGAAAATTATAGTATATAAGTATATTTATATGAGACATAAATATACTTATATACTATAGTCCTTCTTTATATCTCATATTGTTATACTTATATACTATAGTTTTCCTTTATATCTCACATAAATATACTTATATAATATAGTTTTTCTTTATGTCTCATATAAATATACTTATATACTATAGCCTTCCTTTATAACTCATATTGTTATAATTATATACTATTGTTTTCCTTTATATCTCATATAAATATACTTATATACTATTGTTTCATTTATATCTCATATAGTTATACTTATATAATATAGTTTTTTTTATGTCTCATATAAATATACTTATATATTATAGTCTTCTTTTATATCGCATATAGCTATACATATATATTATTGTTTTCCTTTATGTCTCATATAAATATACTTATATAATATAGTTTTTCTTTATTACGATAATTGCCTAGAACTTTTGTTTTGTGGCAAAAATGTCATTCACAACTTTTCATAAATTACGATAAATGCCCTTCATAACTTTTGTTTTATGGCAAAAATGTCCTCCACAACTTTTCATAAATTACGATAATTGCATGAGACTTTTGTTTTGTGGCAAAAATGTCCTCCACAACTTTTCATAAATTACGATAAATGCCCTCCACAAGTTTTATTTTGTGGCAAAAATGCCCTCCATAAATTTCATAAATTACGATAATTGCACGGAACTTTTGTGGCAAAAATGTCCTCCATAACTTTTCATAAATTACGATAATTGCTCGAAACTTTTGCTTTTGTGGAAAAAATGCCCTCTATAACTTTTCATAAATTACGATAATTGTCCATAACTTTTGTTTTGTGGTAAAAATGCCATCCACAACTTTTCATAAATTACGATAGTTGCTCGGAACTTTTATTTTGTGACAAAAATGCCCTCCACAACTTTTTATAAATTACGATAAATGCCCTCTACAACTTTTGTTTTATGGCAAAAATTCCATCCACAACTTTTCATAAATTGCGATAATTACCAGAAACTTTTGTTTGTGGAAAAAAGCCCTTCACAACTTTTCATAAACTACAATAATTGCCCAGAACTTTTGTTTTGTGGCAAAAATGCCCTCTACAACTTTTATAAATTATGATAATTGCCCGAAACTTTTGTTTTGTGGCAAAAATGCCCTCCACAATTGTTCATAAAGTACAATAATTGCCCGAAACTTTTGTTTTTGTGGCAAAATACCCTCCACAACTTTTCATAAATTATAATAATTGCCCAAAACTTTTGTTTTATGGCATAAATGCCTTCCACAACTTTTTATAAATTACAATAATTACCTGAAACTTTTGTTTTGTGGCAAAAATGCCCTCTACAACTTTTCATATTTTTGGAAAAATGCTAGCATATTACAATGCTAACCTGCTAGAATTTTACAATGAAAGTATATTACAATCCCTAAATGTAAATCATTACACTGGAGGATCGGGTGGACGGTTACATCTCGTGTGATAATCCTGAAACATTTGAAACCTCGAGTGAAACTGATCATCCCAGCCATCTACACTTCGGTCTTTGAAACGACGCCAAGCATACGGAGGAGGGGGTACTAGACAATCATCATTGAGCCACACCTATATACAAACACAAACTTGATTGCGCATAGACTCGTATAGTTTAGTAAGTTATTTAGAAATAATAAGCTTTACCGGCATGAAGTGGTTCGGGTTTCCTACGTGGGCCATCGTCAATATCTTTGTTGGAGGGCCGAGGCTTGTATCAGACGCCTCCATTGGTAGGCACAAGTAGGGACCATCCCAAGCTAAGAAGACTAGCGCAACTTGATACGCCGTGGCAAACACCAAACCAATTAGAGGCATGTCGAGCCAATATTGCGTGGAGCAAGGACTTATGACATAGTTCACTCGGAATATAAGATCTTTGTATCTCATTCTCGGTTGTAGTCTAGGCAGTATTTTTCTGTATACATTACAGTTGTCCAACAACTCTGCCGCCAGATGCATTCGAACCATAGGGTAATCATGCTCTTCGTACCCCAACAATACAGCTAGTGATCGATATCCACAATGCCCGCCCGGAATTACATCTCTCGCCTCTTTAATGTATGGGAACCAAAAGTAATCTACATTCTTAACCCCGAAGTTCACCCCCATATAAATAATGGGTTGTTCAGGAAATTGCAATCCAGACCCTTCACATTGACCACCAATGTCCGGCAAAACTCCACTTTTATCCTTTTTAGGACGGCCACGGCCCTACCTTGGATACCTTGGGTCCCATTCTCATTCTCATTCTCATTCTCCTTCTTTATCTCATTCTCCTTCTCATACTCCTCTAACTCGGCCCTTCTGTGCTCAAACAAGCTCGACTCCCTCTTGGTGGAATACTTTGTGGAACCCTTCGGCCTTTCTTTGGCAACGATACCCATCGGCTCCAACAGCGAAGATTCACACGGATGCTCCAAGTCATAGAACAACTCAGTGACTTGCGATAACGTGGATTTATCAAGGATCCCATCTTTCTCATTCTTGTACAATTCCTCAAGTCTCAACTGTGGAATAGACATTGCCGCATGCTCCTCAGTGGTGTTGTTACGATAAATCTTATCCCATTCCAGCTGCCTCCAAAAGCGGTGGATCTCACTCTGCATGATCTGCCTCTTATCAACAATAGCCTCCCCAATCTCATGGATGCACGGCAGGCCTTGGCATTCTTTCATCAAGTAATCGTCACACTCCTCCGTGAAATCATCTCTCTCTAGTTGCTTATACATATCGAACAACTTCCTCAAGCCCATTTCCGACACTTTGTAGAACAACTTCGTAAACACCCTTCTCATTTTTAGTGGCACCTCGTTGAAATAATTTGGTTTTTTGATCCGTGACATCTCCATGTTCGCCCTCACCTGCCCGATTTGACCTTTGATTGCATGGTGGATTCTCACTGTCATCTTGTTAAAACCGCCAATACTAGAATCCACAATATCCTTCAACACCTTATGCATACCCTCAACCCTATCAAAAAAAATAAAAATGAATCGTGCTAGAAAGAAAGTATGACACTGAGCCCTATGCCCAATAAACAACCAAGAAAATGAAAAAGGGATACATACATGTTTGAAGTCCTCGTGAAGAAGTGAAGATGATGATCCGTCCACGCTCTGACTATGTTTTCCTTGTAAGGATTCAACCATTGTTTCTCAAGGTATCCAATGAGGCCGCTCTTCCACGATTTCCTCAGTTTTGGAGCCTCTCTTCGTAGCTTGCCTCCGTGGTTGAACACCAAAGTCCCCAGCATTGGCCGCAAAAGTCCCTGACTCTTTTTGAATCCTTCAAGATTGGATTAGCATATGCCTCGATGTTGTGTTTGATATGCACCCATTACAAAAGGTGTTTAACCCGATCTTTAAAAACTACCCGAATTGCATTGATGAGGGCCTTCTCTCGATCAGCCATTATGGCTGTCGGCATTACTCCCGCCTCTTGAAACAAATGTAGAAGCTTTCGTATTATGAATTTGTAATGCAAACCATCTTCCTCCCGCGTAAATGCATAGGCGGTGTTGAACGTCTTGTTAGTGCATGTAAGACCGACAATCTCCACCAGAGGCATGTTATACCTAAGGATGAATGTAAGAAAACAAAAGAGTTTAAGCAATTTTAGATCATGGATATTACGACTATATTAAATTATAATAAACAGAAGGCCATTATATACCTATTTGTCTTGTATATGGCGTCGATAACTACCACGTACGGGAACAACTTCAACAGGTGCATTGAGTGAGGGTGAGCGAAAAATAGGATATCAATCTGAGACGTAGACAGCTTCCTAAGAGGATTCACTCTGTACCTATTTTCTTTGAAGAAATTTAGGGTCCATTGGATAACCGTCATTTCCTCACTATCCTCGTAGTGCAATTTTTGTAGATAGTTGGAAACTTGTTTCGGTGATGTTACATTTCCGGGGAAGTAGCTTCTCAACTCCGCAACAATAACACTCGACGGATTGAACCTCTCGCCGAACCTCCTGACAATACGCTGCTCATCCGAGGTCATTTGGCCCATGTATGCATGCCCAAGGAAGGTAGTCGGAAGCTTATGGTTGTGTTGTCCGCTCAACACATTCAAGATCCATTTCTGAGTCTCTACTCCCAACTTCTTCTTCATTCGAACACCGTACAACTCAAATGTGCACCCGGACTTCTTCAATCTAGTTTCACAAAGTACCACATCAGCCTCATTCGGATCTTCTTCACTAACTTTCTTCCTCCCCGATCTATATTCACCAAAGTTCTCGCACGTCAAACTAACATGTATTTCATTACTTCGGCAAATGACTAGAACCATCATCAAATCGTTGCCCCTTTTCTCAGCCCAATCAACCAACTCCTCTCGGCTATCCCACTTTTGATTCGTACGAAATTCAGATCCATAATTTTTACCCTATTAATGTAAATAATAATGTTATTCATTTGCATTTAATGACATAACAATATCTCAATCTCCAAACTTAAAGAACTACTATTTCTAACTACACATGCAATATCAAAATACCGCTAAATATTTAATAAATGCTAACAAAACTACAATAGTAGTACTAAAACAAAACCATATCTTCCCATTTCTAAACAAGTACTACTTCATAACATACAATATCTCCATACCCCTAAAATATACTAACAAAACTAAACTATAATATCTTCATTTAGAAACTTAAAGAACTATTACTTCATAACTACACATACAATATCTAGATCTCTTCACCACTTTACTAATCTCTCAATACATATCTTATGATTTATACGACAAGTAAAACTATATATACTTTTATTCCTCTATACCTAAACTAATTCATACAATATCGTATACAATATTACCATACAATATCTCCATACCCCTAAAATATACTAACAAAACTAAACTATAATATCTCTATTTACAAACCTATGATTTATACGATAAACACTTGAGTAAAACTATATATACTTTTATTCCTCTATACCTGAACTAATTCACAATATCGCATGCAATATTACCATAACATACATATCTATATAACGCAAATATCAAGCTTTTTACGAATTATGGAATGCTAACCGCGAAATTGTTGGGGTTGAATTCTTCACCACTGCTCAAATATTCGTTTTTGCTACTCCAATAGTCGTTTTCGCTATTTTGCACTGTGATAAGATTGTATTCGTGTGTGAAAAAAATGGATGAATGAGTTTGAGTATATATAGAGGGGTAATTCGACTGTTGGAATTATAGATGTTGGGCTACGCAAGAAGTTGGCGTACGCAAGGATGTTGCGTAGGAGCCAAATGGCAAAAAAAAACCCAACGGCCATATTTTTGCTCTACGCATGATTCTTGCGTACGCAAGATTCATGCGTAGAGCAATCTCTCCAACGGCCATATTTTCAAATCTCCAACGGCCCTATTTCTTGCTCTACGCGGGTATCTTGCGTACGCAAGAATCCTACATACTGGTATCTTGCATACGCAAGATACCTGCGTAAAGGAATGTAGTACAAAACGCCAAATATTGTAGTGTATATAGCGACTTCGTTTAAAATTCTATCCACTAATCTCCAATCAATACAAGCAAACTTCTTAATAATTTTCAATATCCAAACATACAAGTATATATGTACAAAAAATATATCCGGTCAAAAACACACATTCATAGATACAGCACGACCTTGTAATAATTGATGAGGTGTTCTTTACAACTTGCAAGCCAATTCTTTGGAATCTAAATCCTTCATGATATTTCTCATCCTCTTGCAAGTCGGGATAATTTTCTGCAATAAACAAATATCACAAAATCACATGAGCACGCCTAACCATTTTTTACCTTAACTTTCGTACTTATATTGATAAAGATAATTGTATACAATATATAAGGAGTATCATTCTTGCACATGAACTATTTGTTTTTTTATTTGATTGTTTAGACTTTCTTAAAGTGACATTTTTAGTAAACTTATTCAAAGTACTAAACATATAGCTTTGAAACTAACTTGTTAAGGAATGTCCATCATTACTTGCAACCTATGCTTGTTCTTTTTGTTCTTCTCTTTACCTAAACTAATGCTTCTATCTAATCTGCAACCTATAAAACACACACAAAACTCATAAAATCAGTTGAAAGAGTTCAATGGAGCCTTTTGAATAAACTAGACCATAGAGTAGAGCTATCAATAAAACTTGTCACTGAAAAAAGAACTAGCAACATTTACTGAAATGTTAATAAAATCAAGTCTACTACATGCTATTATAATATTATCAACATTATTGATGTAAGTCTTGAATTACATTCACATTCACTAACTAGGAATAGGTATATATACTATTACATACTATCCAGAATTTGTGTCAAGAATACAAATAGGTGTTCAAATTAATTACATTCACATTCACTAACTTGGAATAGGTATATAATACTATTATATACTAATTAGTATCCAGAAAATTGTGTCAAGACGATACAACTAAGTGTTCAAATTTCAAGCATCACTAAAGCATAGTATGATTAAAGTATCTAGCCCTAAAATAAAATAAGATTGGATACTCAAAACATTCCTATCACCAATAAACAAAAGATAACAACCACTTATAACATGTCATTATATTATCGATCACATTCTTGAGAAGTTTGAGTCACCTTGGTCATGCCGTGTGAAAAAGGATTGAACTCACTAGACAAACTAGTATAACTAACCTTATCGTATTCAAGGGTATCTCCAGGAGCCTTTCAAACATTCAACCATGTAGCTATTAAGTATTAACTAAGTAAAACATGCTCCTTTACATTTACAAATTGAATAGATTAAGTCAATCCCAATTTAAGAATTATACCTGATAGCAAATCACAAGGAACAAAATGATTACAGACAACTCCAAAGAAACATTATCTTATATACAATATGCATGCTCATTAATAAAATAACTTCATGATTTATGTCCACAATATGACACCATTGGCAAGAATACATATTGCAGAGCATTATTTTTCAAACATAAAGAAATTGTGCGAAACTTCAAGCTATTTTACAAACCTGTAGTTGACTACTAAATTCCACTATGACAAAAACTTGAAGTAATGAAACTGATAACATTACATCAAAAAGAATGATAATATAAGTCAAAACAAATTGTAATCCTTCTCAAAAATTGAAGGGGGGGCTTAAAAAGAAAAAAAAAACATACATTACTAATTGGATGACTTGGCAGAAATTATTAATTTTATCATGGTTGGTCAATAGCATCAACAAAGAGGAATGATGGATCTAATAGCTCAATCCAAATTGAATAATTTGGTCTCATTGCCCCTTTTCTTAGCTGATATCTGAAAAATACCCCACTAAATTTTAGGTTTAGACTTTTGACCCATATCCTCTTCTCATATCACCAGCTAACACATTTGGGCTCATTTTCTCTCTCTTGCTCACGGTTCCCAATCTTAATTTTTGAGCGCTCACATCGTTCTCCGATCTTCAGCTCCGACCTCCGTCTCAGACCTCTCTCTGACCTCCATCTCCTTTCCAGTTGACTTGATCGCCATATCCGAAACCTAGATGATTCATTGTTTTTTTCCCTAAGATCTCTGACTTTCATCTTCGTCTTCCGACGCAAGGCTCGTCCTCCACCCTAGGCTCCTCTACAGATTCCGATGACGACAAGTTGTCGCCACTGCCGACAAGACGATAGCGAGGAGCAGAAGCGCTAACAAGGGTGGACTGTGTGGATTTCGACTCAGGTTCGTTTATGTTTTCTCATGGCTTGTGATTTTAGGTGGATCCTTGAATTCAAGTCAAAATTGCAACAAAAGAAGTGTTTGATGCTTGGATTTTGTTATTGAAAACTAGGTTCACTAAATTTGAAATTGTGCAAGTGCAGATTCTATTCACTACAGATCAGGTTATTAACAGTTTAGTCAAGCCGAAAGTTGGCTCCCCTTTATGATGTCAAGTGTCTATGCTAGAAACCTTATATATGAGAGAGTGAGCTACTTTTTTCCATAATGCTCATCTAAAGGACCTCAAATATGCTAGGACAAAGCTTACTTGGAACAATATGAGGTGTGGTTATAACCAAATTTATTGTAAGCTAGATAAAGTCTCAGTGAATGAATTATTGAATGATATCCTTCCACAGTCCAATGCTTACTTTGTCTCTCCTAGGCATTAGATCATTCCTCAGGTATGGTGGTGATTAAAGAGGATGGGATTCGCAGGAAATTCTCTTTACAGATGAAGAGATGTCAAAGGGGCTTCTTCTGACTTCCCAAAGGGAGACTCTATATAAACGCGGGTTTAGCAAGAAACCGAAAGAAAAGTACTTCGAATTTTTTATTAATCGCCAGAGACGGAGACGGCTTCGAACCATTAGTTCATTATGTAATAGATCTTTCCGTTCTAATATTCAATCCGCGAGTTATCAGTACTTATCAAACCTGTTCCTATCTAACGGAAGGCTGTTGGATCAAATGACAAAGACATTGTTTAGAAAAAGATGGATTTTCCCGGATGAACTGAAAATTGGATTCATGTAACAGGAGAAAGATTTCCCATTCCGTAGTCGTAAAGATATGTGGCCATGAAAGAGGGATTAAGTGGAACAGAATTGACTGGGCGGTAGAGTCGTGGAAATACTTGTTTTTTCCATATTTCGGACCTTAGCTCCACGGAACAATATGCTACTGCTGAAACATGGAAGAATTGAAATCTTAGATCAAAACACTATGTATGGATGGTAAGAACGGCCTAAACAAGAATTCTTGAACAGCGAACAACCAGAGCCTATTACTCACTACATAAAAAAATTTCCATTAATGAAAGATGTAAATCCATTGTAAAATAAAAAATACGCATGTCTGATGAAAGTTGCTATCTGTTCCAATAACGAATCATTGGTTTTACTGAATAACTAAAAAAAATACCCTATAGGGATAATACACATTCCAGTTGACCGAATTGTTTTGTTCCGAAGCAAAGGTATCCACGGGGTCGTTCGTCCTATTCATTCAGATATTCACGACCAAGAAGTACTGGATTCTCTTTCGAATAGGCCCCGAAAGGAGAAGGGAGGCTGGAATGCCAACATGCGTCTATTCTTGAATTCACCCGACCCGATAGTACCCATTTTGGGGGGAAACGTCCAGTGCCAAAGTCACTGAATGGGTAAGTCGCCAATCCCTAAAACGGACTATGTAATTTCTCTGCTGAGTTACGTTACGGGCGGGCATTTTACCAGAGGTTTCTATTGTATCAATCTACCCTTGTGTGATTCCTGTTGAAGCATATACTCGGGGGGGGTTCAGGGCGGACGATTTCAAAGCGGACTCCCCCCTCATTAGATAGAGAAGATCACCAATATTTCGTGATCCGCTGTCGAACTTATTCCAATTCCAAGATCTCTTATTGAATTGCTCATTCAATGAGCATTCTCTATGACTTGAAGAGGACTCGAACCTCCACGCTCTTTAGCACGAGATTTTGAGTCTCGCGTGTCTACCATTTCACCACCAAGGCATCTTGAAAGTGATTCGTATTCCATGAATATGATATCTATCTAGTGTGATGTATGGAATATATGACAAAGGTGGGCTGTTGGAGTATTGCTATTGATCGGTCATGTCATATAGGCCTGAGTCGGACATCCAATTGCTTCGATTTTCATTTTCCGGAGGATGCCCTATACTTATATATGCCCTATACTTATATATATCAAAAAGATGGACAATCAAACTTATTTCTCGATTCAATAGAAGCCCAAATGGATGAATAGGGTCCCAAATCAAATAACAAGAGATATGTAAAAAGAAGGTCCGATTACGCCTATTCCTAATCCTAAATGGAATGTAAGTACGTAGGGATCCATATGGAAATCTAGTCTTTATTTAGATAGGCTCGAATGACCCCTTCTCATAATGATAATTTATAGAACCCTCTCCCGGCCTAGTCCGGTATGGAATGAACTTATAATCATGGAATCGACTCGATCATCAGATTCTAGATTATAAGTTCATAACCCTAGCCCATTCCCGGGGTGGCTTGTTTTGGTTTTGGCGCATTTCATGTAACAGGCTTGTATGGTCCTGGAATATGGGTGTCTGATCCTTATGGACTAACAGGAAAAGTTCAGTCAGTAAATCCCGCATGGGGCGTAGAGGGTTTTGATCCTTTTGTTCCAGGGGGAATATCCTCTCATCATATTGCAGCAGGGACATTGGGCATATTAGCGGGATTATTCCATCTTAGTGTCCGCCCGCCCCAACGTCTATACAAAGGATTACGTATGGGGAATATTGAAACCGTACTTTCCAGCAGTATCGCTGTTGTCTTTTTTGCAGCTTTTGTAGTTGCCGGAACTATGTGGTATGGTTCAGCAACTACTCCGATCGAATTATTTGGTCCTACTCGTTATCAATGGGATCAGGGATACTTTCAGCAAGAAATATATCGAAGAGTTAGTGCTGGGCTGGCCGAAAATAAAAGTTTATCAGAAGCTTGGTCGAAAATTCCTGAGAAATTAGCCTTTTATGATTACATTGGCAATAATCCGGCAAAGGGGGGGTTATTCAGGGCATGTTCAATGGACAATGGGGATGGAATAGCTGTTGGATGGTTAGGACACCCAATATTTAGAGATAAAGAAGGACGTGAGCTATTTGTACGTCGTATGCCTACCTTTTTTGAAACATTTCCAGTCATTTTGATAGACGGAGATGGAATTGTTAGAGCCGATGTTCCTTTTATAAGAGCCGAATCAAAATATAGCGTCGAACAAGTAGGTGTAACTGTTGAGTTCTATGGTGGCGAACTCAATGGAGTCAGTTATAGCGATCCTGCTACTGTGAAAAAATATGCTAGACGTGCTCAATTGGGTGAAATTTTTGAATTAGATCGTGCTACTTTGAAATCGGATGGTGTTTTTCGTAGTAGTCCAAGGGGTTGGTTTACTTTTGGACATGCTTCCTTTGCCCTGCTCTTTTTCTTCGGACATATTTGGCATAGGGCTAGAACTTTGTTTAGAGATGTCTTTGCTGGTATTGACCCGGATTTAGATGCTCAAGTAGAATTTGGGGCATTCCAAAAACTAGGAGATCCGACTACAAAAAGACAAGCAGTCTGATACAAAAGTGCTTTCGTCATTTTTGTCTCTCTTTTTGTGATTTGACATTAGGGATCAGAGAAATCTTGATTTAATCATTTGACTCTTTATTTATCAGGGAAATAATCCCCAATAAACAGGTATGGAAGCTATAATCGTAAACCACAATCGAATCTATGAAAGCACTGGTTTATACATTTCTATTAGTCTCGACTCTAGGGATAATTTTTTCGCTATCTTTTTTCGAGAACCGCCTAAAGTTCCAACTAAGAAATGATTTTTCATTATCTCCGTTGAAGTAATGAGCCTCCCGATATGCATTCAATATTGGGAGGCTCATTACTTCAACTAGTCCCCGTGTTCCTCGAAGGGATCTCTTAGTTGTTGAGAGGGTTGCCCAAAAGTGGTATATAAGGCATACCCGGTAAAACTTACAAGTAAACCAGATATAAAGATGGCGACTAGGGTTGCTGTTTCCATTCTTATATGAATTCAAGACCGCAAAGTATCTCTGATAAGATCCTTTATTTACAGGGGAATGGTATACAAAGTCAACAGATCTCAATAAATACAATCGGATTTATGGCTACACAAACCGCTGATAGTAGTTCTAGATCTCGTCCAAGACAAACTACGGTAGGGGCTTTATTGAAACCGTTGAATTCGGAATATGGTAAAGTAGCTCCCGGGTGGGGAACTACTCCTTTGATGGGTATCGCAATGGCTTTATTTGCAGTATTCCTATCCATTATTTTGGAGATTTATAATTCTTCCGTTTTACTGGATGGAATTTCAATGAATTGAATCCACAAGAACTATTAAGTTTGAGTTTTTCAATACAAAGTGAATTCTCGGGTTTCTTGTTTATAACCTTGTTGATGTTGGTAGTTCGATCGCGAAATTTCTTTCTGGTATTCCTAGTAGCTTGAAAGGGACTGCATTAGAAAAGATAAAGAGAGTACAAGAAGCACATTTGGCCCTCCAATATGATATTTTCAATGTCAAACTCCCAGAAGCTATCAATTGTGCTAAGAGGGAGGCACATAAGGCATCTAATAACTTGATCAACTTCACTTCTAAAGGGGCTGAGCTGTAAAGATATGACTATGTCAGTTTTCTGTTGGAAATTTTGTTGTTGATTTGCATTCATTGCATAGTTCGACAATGTTGACAATGCTTGACATCAGTGATTGTAACGGGCACTAAATTCAAACCATCTTCTCTTGATTGGATGATTGTTCACCAGATGATACTGATCATATATATTCATTCTCATATCAACAACGAATATCGAGCCTTGTCAACCATATTGAACTATGTAATGAAGGCAAAACAAGAACCAAGCTTCTAAAACAGAAAAGTGACATGTTTTAAGCTCAAGATCCTGAATATTAAGGGGAAGTCGGGTGTTTCCTCTCGTCCTTCCCCATTTAGGTACCAATCAAATATCTCAATTTTCCTAGCATTCGTGTCATTTATTTGACTGCAACTGGACCAACCATTATTGTATAGTACTTCAACTGGTCAAAGTGTTGAGATTAAATATATTTCTTAAAGTCGCCCAGGTCCTATATTCGACCATAACCCTTTTCAAAGAACTCAATATCTCTATCTCTCCTACTTGTATATCGTTGATGTACACCATAACAAATTTTAATGGATATACCAATATAAAGAAATACCTTTACTTGGAGGAAAAATAAAACATAGTCAATAATATTTATGAAAAATTGGATAGGGTGTTGATTCATCATCAAATCCTGCAATGGTATCCAAATATATATACCAAACATTATGCATTTACTAGTTCAGATAACTGCCCAATATCCATTAAACTAACATCCTCTAGACCTTTCAAAAACCAACCTTTCAAATTTGAAAAAAATTGGATGACAAGAAAGGATTTTAGAAACGTAGTAAAAAAGCTTGGAGGACAAATTATCATGGATCTAGATTGTATAATCTGGTATCCAAGACAAGGCTACTTAAAAAACAAGCAAAAATTTGGAATAAAAGCACTTTTGTTAATGTGTTTACCCAGCTTCAAAACATAGAAAAACAGTTATCTCACATTCAAACATATATATGTACAAACACCAATAATACAAATGCGAGTTATTTTCATAAAAAAGTACTGCAACTGGTTGAAAAAAGGAACCGAGCTATTTTCATAAGGAAATACCTTTACTTGGAGGAAAAACAAAACAAAGTCAATAATATTTATGAAAAATTGGATAGGGTGTTGATTCATCATCAGATCCTGCAATGGTATCCATATATCTATACCAAACATTATGCATTTACTAGTTCAGATAACTACCCAATATCCATTGAACAAACATCCTTTAGACCTTTCAAAAACCGACCTTTCAAATTTGAAAAAAATTGGATGACAAGAAATGATTTTAGAAATGTAGTCAAACAAGCTTGGAGAACAAATTAATTACCATGGATCTAGATTCTATAATCTGGTATCCAAGACAAAGCTACTTAAAAACAAGAATTTTTTTGGAATAAAAGCACTTTTGGCAATGTGTTTACCCAGCTTCAAAACATAGAAAAACGGTTATTTGACATTCAAACAGATATATGTACAAACACCAATAATACTCTTATCCAAAAACAAAATAGACTCATTGAAAAAAGGAACAACTTCTAAGTTTCCAAAAGATTTTTTTGGAATCAACGAGGTAAAGTAAAACATATTAAGTTTAACGATACAAATGCGAGCTGTTTTCATAAAATAGCAACTGGAAAAAGAAATAGGAAAATTATAAAGGAAATAAAAACCCAAGAAGGTGCTAGCATAATCGGAGAAGAAAATATTAATAACGATATCAGAAATGATTTCATTAAAAGAATTAAAAGTGAAGAAATGAATGATGGTATAATCCGAGATAATCCCGAATTAATTTAATCAGAAATATCAATAGAGGATAATGTAGAATTAACAAAGAATGTTTCAAATGAAGAGATTATGCAGGATGTTTTTGGTATTGGGTCGGATAAATCTCCGGGTCCGGATGGCATGAGAGCAGAATTCTATCAAAAATATTGGGACATTGTAGGTTCTTATGTGATTCAAGCAGTGAAGAGTTTCTTTCTCTCAGGTAGACTACTCAAACAAGTCAAACATACATTTATATCTTTAATCCCAAAATGCGATAACCCTAACTCGATAAACCATTATAGACCTATATGTATGTGTTCCACAATCTATAAAATAATATCAAAAAGTTTAACAACCAGGCTAAAAAGAGCTATGGAAAAAATAATTCACCCCTTGCAGGGAGCATTTGTGGCTAACAGAGCTATCCAAGACAATATCTTAATAGCACATGAAATTTTTCATTCATTTAAATCGAAAAAAAGAACCCAAGGATTTATTGCTTTAAAACTAGATATGGAAAAAGCTTATGACATAATTGAGGGGAATTTTATTATTAAAATAATGGAAAATTTTGGATTCCATGAAAAATTTGTCAACTGGATTAAAGAATGTATCACAACTATCTCCTTCTCGGTTCTAGTTAATAAAGGCCCCGCAAAAGTTTTTAAAACCTAGCATAGGACATCGACAGGGCGATCCCCTCTCACCTTTTCATTTTATACTTGGATCTAAAATTCTAGCTCAAAAACTACAAAGAGCATCTGACAGACCTCGAAATCCTATTGGATTTCAGATCTCTAGACATGGAACTCAAATTCCTTTCTTTGCATTCGCTGATGATATTATGATATTCTCAAAAGCAAAACAGGAAAATTGTAAGGGAATTGAGGATATTGTTGATGAATACTGCAAAATATTAGGACAAAAAGTAAACTTTTATAAATCTGCTTTTCAAGTTACGAAAAAATAACTAACACAAAAAAATTGGCAATTCCAGGAATTCTTACAATCACAAACATGAATTCTCTTGAAAAATATATAGGTTGCCCTATCATCAATGGTAGAGTAAACATGAATACATTTGATGATCTATTAATTAGCACACAACAACAGTTAACCAAATGGAAAGCGAATTCTTTATCACAAGCAGGTAGAACAATGTTAATAAAAGCAAACTTTGCATCAAGACCTAATTACCTTATGCAAAGTTTTATGCTACCCAGTACCCACACAAACCCATAATGAATTGGATAAGATAAATAGATCCATTTTATGGAATAAAGACTCCTCATTCAAACCACTTATAGGATGAGAAAATATATGTAAACCAACACAACAAGAAGGACTCGAATTGAGAAAATCGAAGGATATTAACAAAGCGTTACAATTTTATTTATTATGGAAATTCTAGGTTGACCCCAATAATTATTGGGTGAAAGTTATAACCGAAAAATACCTCAAAACACAACATATTCTACATTTTGAGAAAAAAAGGTAGTTGTTCTTGGCAATGGTCGAGAATGATTGAAATTATGGATGAATTTAAAAAAGGACTCATTTGACAAGTGGGAAATGGTAGAACAATAAAATTCTGCACTGATAAATGGATGTCAAATGTCCCCTTGTGTGACATAATTAACATACAACCAATTCTGGAAAAAAATGCAACAATGGCGGAGTTGATTCTACCAAACAATACCTGGAATAAGGAAATGATTGAACAAGTTTTACAACCAGACCTATCTAAACAAATCAGATCTATACTTATACCTCTTAATAATATACATGACATAATGTATTGGGAAGCCACGCGAATAAACGATATAAAGCCTATGACTCTTCGTGGATCTGGAAGTTGGACACTTATCCTAAGGTTAAAAAATTTCTATGGAAAATTATTAAAAAATGGGCTTTCCACTAAAACAAGATTAGCCAAAAAAAGAGTAGCACTCCCACATGGATGTGTTCACTGTAATGCACAAATCGAAGATTCTAAACATTTATTATTCCAGTGTAACCATACCATGAAAACAATAGAAAAGGTTAATATCCAAACATATAGAATAATCAGATCTTTAAAAATAGGGATTAAAAACACAAATGAAATAATGGAGAAAATTTGAAACAAAACCGATAGATCGCAATTTGTGGAATTTGCGGTCTCTTGGTGGAGAATCTGGTTTTATAGAAACCAATAAAGCTTTGTAAGAACAAATAATGATAATGACATTATTAAGGATGTGCCACTCTATATTAAATATCAAATCAATTATTGGAAAAAAACCAAGACATGATACCCAGATTGTCTAGCTGAACATAAACAAAAAAAAGGACAACTATAACAAAAGTAGACGACCAAATAAGAAATGGAAAAAACCATCGGATAAAGTCATAAATTTAATATTGATGGATCAACCAAGACCAATGGAGAATCTAGTTATCGATTCATATTTCGAAACAATAAAGATGAACTTGTGTTCCTATTTGGTGACAAATGCGACATCTCAATCTCCCTGAAAACAGAAACCTTAGCGGTTAGGAATGCTTTGTTTAAATCCTATGAACTAGGACTCAACAACATTGAAGTAGAATGTGATAACCTTATTATTGTTAATGTCCTAAATTAGATCTGGCACTGTCCTTGGGATATTGAAATTTTAATTTCTGATATCTTTTGTCTTCTACAACTTTTCTCTACAGTGCGGATCTGTCATGTCTTTTGAGAAACAAACGCTATGGCCGACTGCATTGCGAAGATGAGCCAGCGGAGTTCCTTGAAAGATATTCAAGTCAATCAAGAGCTTTTAGTTCTCATCCGCAAGGATGCTATAGACTGAGAAACCGTTTCTTCTGTAATTTCTAGTCTAATTTTTACCTTATCAAAAAAAAAGAAAAAAAAGATTAAGACATCGAAGATTGGAGAGTCTACATATAAGCCCATCAAATGGAACACACAGTTTGTTACTTCTAGCAAAACATAGGTACTCCTAGCTTGTTATCTTTTCCATTCCTTATCTAAGAATTTAATTTCCACGCACGAAGCCATTTTCGTGCCTCAATTTTGCAAGCTTTACTAGCAAAGGCACATAAATTAAATTCATCTGTAATGATTAAGGCCCAGTTTGTTTTAAATTGCGGAAACGGTAACGGAAAGGAAACGAATCTAATCTAATTTAGTGTCATTATTCATTAATCAAAATGAAGAAATCATTTCTTTTTCCCCTTAACTTGGCACTATGATAGAAGTATTTGTATCCCCAATATAAGGGTGAGTTATAAAATGATGAAATCATTTCTTTTTTTCGTTCTCTTGATACACAAATTTTAGAGCCCCAAGCCAAGATAATAATATTGATCAATGCATCATGATGTCAAAGTGAACTAGATTAGTTTCTTTTCCATTACCAAGATTCGTTTTTTTTTCATTACCATTTTCATAATTTCAAACCAAACGAGCCCTAAGAGTGTACAAACTCTTCGAAAAACAAATGCAATACGGCACCCTCTCAATGAAACTCCTTGAAAGATAAAAAAAAAAAATGAACCCTTTCGGGAACAATAAAATGAATCCGGGATGACCATCAACATACTAGAATTTCTAAACAAAATTGAAAGATTCGGGCATCTCAGTTTGATGTCTGGCATAATCTCCCTAATTTGGTTTCTCGTTAAATATATTCCTAGGTAAGGTATTTTTTTTCATTCTTGCAGGCAATATACTTCTCTCAACATTTCATTAGCTTATACCATGTTATGCTTCCTTTGTGTTGCATATATCTCTGACCCAATCGTGTTGTTTTTATTTTGACCTGAACGAATCTAGCAAACATGCATTTACAACTCTATTTATTATAGTAAGTGCCAAGTTTAATTGTTCTTGTCTGTTTTTTGTTCTCGTCCATCTGCCCTTAATCAACTTTTCTCTCGAAACTACCATGTCGTTTGGATATAATACATAACTAGGAAAACAATTATGAAGCTTCACATGACTCAATCAATGTTAACTTAGTTGTAGTGAGTGGAAATCTTCATTTTTCACGCCTTTGGAACCTTGGGGGTTTTGTCTATTCATCCAATGAGTTTGTCCACTCATAAATATAATATATTCCTCTCATGCGTGCAGCTACAACAACAATAAATAGAGGTAAACCATCACATTCTTTTTTTTTTTTTGGTCGAAAATAAATCATCACATTCTTTGACAACTAACTTTGCTATGGCTTTTGCTTCACGTGGAAGATCATCAAATATCCCAAAATTTTTAGTGAACAAGCTCTAAGATTCTTTATTTGAAAGTGGTTGTTCTCTTATCACATCTTGAAATCACATATTGATCCTACAAATATCCAATGGGCGAGTAATCAATAACAAGTTGCATTGGTGTTAGCCAATGGGAAATCCAATCTTCTATGTAGGAAAGCAATCTCACGAGTCATCAAGAAAGAGCATAACTCTGCCCTTCTTCCTCATTGCTTCTGATCTAATTTCTTGGCCTTTTTATTTCATATGCTTTGTCCAACAAACGTGCAAAATATTTACTTAAGTCGCAATTTTGTCTTTTAGCCGGAAAATTGTACAGTCTTTTGAGACAATTACCTAGTATACATATCGACAATTACCTAGTATACATTTCTTTGATGATCTTAACAGTATGATCTCTTATTCTCTAGGTATAGTATGCATGCACCAACTTCAACTTAGTATATAAGATAATCAATTAATACGATAATGAAATTAGGATTACATTATACTTAGCATAACCGGTTTTCAAATAATGCGATAGTATATAGTATTTAAATTTGGAAAATCGCTTTTTATGCTTAGTATAATCTTTTTTTTAAATATAGACACGAGTACCTTACGAGTCCATGTCATGTACATGTGCCTATATTAAGAAAAAAATAATATTCTAATGTGTGTCGATATTAAAAAAATATATAAATAGAATTTTTTTTTTCAATATTGGCACGCACACAGGACGCATGCCTATGTTTTTTTTTTTAAAAGGCAAGCGTACAAGACGGGTACGCGTACAATACGCGTGCCTTATCGGATATTTTTTCGGGTATTCAATGGAACACATTTGGCTTAGGCACGCGGTGGCTATGCGTGCCCCTTGGTACGCCACGCGACGCGTACGTGTGTCCCTTTTGTGTATTAATAGCAAAAAAATGGATGTATATTTAGCATCTGCAGAAATTAATAGAACAATATGTGTATACCTGACACGCAAATCATATCTCTCCTGGTTCGTGCATTTGGTCTAGTGGGCTTGGTGTTGGACTCTTAAGCATTTTAGTTAGAGAGTTCAATTTCAATCCCTACGTGTGGCATGTATGGAGTTATTATTGTTAAAAAAGGCCTAGCTACAGGCTAGCCAACAGCGCCTGAACTGGACGTATAATGGCTCTAATGGTCGAACTAGGCGGTTAAGGACCTAAACAAGTACGGTTATGCAAATTCTCAAGATTCAGAATATGATAAGATGTCTGCACTAGATAGTTTGCAACTCCCAGCACACCATATCTTTCAATACATACACTGGCGGGGCCAGTTAAGGCCCAGTGGAGGCTGTAGCCTCCACTGGGATTTTTGATTTTTTTAATTATGTATTTATGAATTTTGTGTAAATAATAATTTTTTAATTAAAGATTTGTTGTGTATAATCTTAAAAACTACTAAAAGAATACAACTTTATCTGAATGTGTACATAATTTTTTTAATAAAAAATACACTATCTACTCTTATTTGTATTAGAATTCTTGAAATTTAGATTTATGGGTTTGATAATTTAATTTTTATACAAATTTGTTGAAATTACGCAGAGATATTAGTAATTAATGATGAAATTTGTTTAAATTGTGTACTTTTTGGATAAATTTTGAGCAAAATTTTATTAGAGTTCGAATATAGGGTTTGTTGTTTGAAACTAGGGGTTAGTAAACAACAACTCTTTAGCCACATGCAAAAATATTCCATTTATAAAAAAAGTAGAAAGATGGAATTTTTATTTGCATTATCTAAATTCAATGTTATACAGATTTTTCTCGTACGAGTTGGGCGGGGTAATGATTTTTTCCTAATATATCTTTAGGGGTTTTGCATCTAACTCAACGGTATCGGCTGAATTTAGTTGATGATATTTGGTGAGCGTTTATATTTTGTTTTTTAAAATTTTAGTCCACACTGAACTAAAATCATGCCTCCGCCTCTGAGTATATATATAAATTTGAGTACATGTTTTTTTTATGGGAATTTGAGTACATGTTATTTATTGCATTTATGATTCTTATAAACTTACCCTCCTATAAAAAGAATATAAGGTTAGGTATTCCATAGTGGTTATTAACTCTTAGGTCCAAATTTTGTAATTAACAATTTACAAAATCACAGAGATGTTTTCTTGTCATATATTTTGCCACATTTATTACTATCATTTGTCAGTATAATCTTTATACTTGTTGCTTTTAAATATAACGTATCATTGCTAATAGAATATCATAAATCATGTGTATTTTAGTGGTTCCTTTTAGATGTTTCTTAAGAATTAATACTTTATATAAAAAAAAAATACAAGAGAATGGCCCGTGCATTGTAAAAAAAAAATATTGCACGAAGGATGAAACACAAAGGAGAATTCACCAATATACAGATCAGGTTATTAACAGTTTAGTCAAGCCGAAAGTTGGCTCCCCTTTATGGTGTCAACTGTCTATGCTAGAAACCTTATATATGAGAGAGTGAGCTACTTTTTTCCACAATGCTCATCTAAAGGACCTCAAATATGCTAGGACAAAGCTTACTTGGAACAATATGAGGTGTGGTTATAACCAAATTTATTGTAAGCTGGATAAAGTCTCAGTGAATGAATTATTGAATGATATCCTTCCACAGTCCAGTGCTTACTTTGTCTCTCCTAGGCATTAGATCATTCCTCAGGTATGGTGGTGATTAAAGAGGATGGGATTAGCAGGAAATTCTCATTTAGATTCAAGAACTACTGGACTACCATGGAGGACTACAACATTATTATTTATAATGTTTGGGAGGTTTGAAACAATGGGAGTTTTGGGGAATTTCTCTCTCTTTATTATGCCTCTCTTGGACTGAATATATAAGGATTACAAAATAGATCTCCAAAGAGATATGTAGTAACAAGATATCTACAAGATAACATATAAGGAATTAAGATAACATGGGATAACTTAATATCCAAGTCTAATACTCCCCCTCAAGTTGGAGTATGTGGATCAACAATGCCCAACTTGCCAAGAAGGAACTGAAACGGTGTCTTGCCTAAAGCCTTGGTGAAGATATCCGCAGGTTGCTGGGAGGTAGGTATGTGTGACAGCTGCACCGTGCCAGCAACCACTAAATCACGCACAAAATGACAATCAATCTCTATATGCTTCGTTCTCTCATGAAAAACCGGATTTGCAGCGATGTGAAGAGCAGCTTGACTATCACACATTAACTGAACTGGCGTGTCATGCTTAACGCCGAGAGAGAGAAGAAGAGAGTGAAGCCAAATGATCTCGCTACAAGAGGATGCCATTGCCCTGTATTCCGCTTCTACCGATGACTTGGATACCGTCGGTTGTTTCTTCGTCTTCCATGATATAGGCGAGTCACCCAAGGTGATGAAATAACCAGTAATGGAACGACGAGTAAGAGGACATGAGGCCCAATCTGAGTCACAGTAAGTGATCAAGCGAAGAGCGCTAGCACCAGACATATGAAGTCCTTGACCAGGGTGACACTTGAGATAGCGTACAACACGAATAGCGGCCTGCCAATGAGAATCCTTGGGAGATTGCATAAACTGAGACAGGGTATGAACAGCATAACTTAACTCTGGACGCGTGATGGTAAGATACACAAGACGGCCGATTAATCGACGATAGCAGCTCTGGATTCTCGAAGTCGGGCCCTTCGGAAGTCGCGAGCTGATGATGCGAGTCCATGGGGAAGTCGCACGGCTTGGAGCCCAGTAAACCTGTTTCGGCAATAATCTCTAAAGCATACTTACGTTGAGAGACGAAGAGGCCGGAGGAGTTACGCACGATCTCTAAGCCAAGAAAATACTTGAGAACGCCCAAATCCTTCATGTGAAAGCATGAACTCAGATACCGCTTGAACGCCGAAATGGTAGAGGCATCATTCTTGGCAATGATCAAGTCATCAACATAGACGAGGACATGCAGAAGAGTGCCATTCCGCTCCATAGAAAATAGCGAGTAGTCTGCACGACTCTGGGTAAAGCCGAAACGCGTAAGTGTCGTGGCCAACTTAGAGAACCAATTGCGCGGTGCCTGACGGAGACCATATAAAGATTTTCTTAGCCTGCAGACACGCCCGGGAAGAATAGAGTTGTATCCCTGCGGTGGGCGCATGTATACTTCTTCATCTAAATCACCATGAAGAAACGCATTGTGCACGTCCATTTGATGGAGTTCCCACCCTCGAATAGCAGCGACAGACAGAAAGACGCGGACGGTTCCCATCTTGGCTACCGGCGCGAACATCTCTGTAAAGTCGACTCCTTCGACTTGCCGATTTCCGAGAACAACAAGACGAGCCTTGTAGTGCTCAATAGAGCCGTTGGCATTATACTTGATGCGAAAAACCCATTTGCAACCAATTGCGATCTTGCCAGGTGGGAGATCCTGACGTAGTCCATGTGTGATTCCGCTCCAAGGCATCAAGTTCCAGCTGCATGGCTGCACTGCCAATGAGCGTGTTGCACTGCCTCCCTGTACATGCTACACTCGTGCCCGGCCGTAATAGCTGCAAGAAAGTGCATATGCGATGTAGAAAATTTAGCACAAGAAACGAAGGCAGCTATAGGATAAACACTACTTGAGGACAAAGATGTGGGAGGAGCGGTGAGTGAAGTAGAGGGGGAGGGGTCAATGAGCTGCTGCATGGTGTGACAGACAAAGTCCTTGAGCAGAACTGACGGCTGACGAGCTCGGATAGGCCGGCTCTCGCCCTGATCCGAAACCTGAGCGCGCTGATCCGAAACCTGATCACGCTGATCTGAAGGAGGAGCGATGTCGCGCATTGATAGTGGCGAGCTCCCCCTTTCGCGGGACGTAATCTCTGGGACGCAATCATAGATAGCAGGAGACGGTGGTTCATTCTCGGGCTGTGACGCGTTCTCGGAGATAGAAGACAGCGAAGGAAACCGATCCTCAAAGAAAACAACATCTCGAGAGATAAATACCTGGTGAGTGTCCAGGTCATAAAGACGTCATCCACGTTGACCCGCAGGGTAGCCCTAGAAACAAACACTTCGGACTGCGCGAAGCAAATTTGTCCTTGTCCCGGGGCAATTTGGACGCGTAGCATAGGCATCCGAAGACACGAAGATGCATGTATGACGGGGCATGGCCGAAGAGCATCTGGAATGGGCTCTTGTTGCCTAATAGCGGAGTTGGAGTGCGATTGATTAGATAGCAAGCGGTTAAGACGCACTCGTCCCAAAAATCAACCGGGAGGGAGGCCTGGAACCGAAGAGCTTTAGCCATATTAAGAATATGCCTGTGCTTGCGTTCAACACGGCCATTTTGCTGAGGTGTGTAGGCACAGGAGGTCTCAACAAGGATGCCCTGTGTGGTAAAAAATGGGCGAAGAGGCAGAAATTCCGTACCATTGTCAGTACACACCCGTTGAATCTGCTTACGAACCTGAGTCCGTACGAGAGCGCAAAATTCCACAAAGAACTTGATGACTTCGGTTTTGCTGGCTAAAAGATAGACCCAAGTAGCTCTGGAAAAAACATCAACAATAGTTAAAAAATAAGAGGCGCCTGAAGTAGACTTCACACTGTAAGGCCCCCAAACATCACAATGAACTAACTGAAACAAACTGTCTGCTTTATTAAAACTTGACGGAAAAACACTACTGTTTGCTTTGCCTGGAAGCATACATTGCAAGGGTCTGGCGGTTTATTAGAATTAACACAAGAATCTAAACTGGAAATAGAAGATAAGACAGACGACGAGGGATGTCCTAAACGTTGATGCCACAAGACAGAAGGATTTGTAGAAGAAACTGCCGAAGCCGAGCCAAAGCTAGAATCACCTCGAATGTCGTGCAGCCAGTAGACCCCACCCCGTTGCTCACCGACTCCAATCACCGTCCTCGTAGTGTGGTCCTGTAGCACGCATAGACGATCAGTCAACAGAACAAGGCAATTCAGATCTTTAGAAAGATGAGAAAAATATATCAAATGGCAATCTAATTGAGGAATCAATAGAACATGCAGTAATTTGCGGGAACCAGCCAGAACGAGGGTCCCTGCTTCAGAGGCTGTTGCAAATCTGTTGTCAGGCAATTTAATGGAAACAGAAGGGATAGAAACGATGTCTTGTAATAACTTCATGTCACCCGTCATGTGAAAGGAAGCACCTGTGTCTAGAATCCAGCCAGAGAACGTACCAGAGGACTGATTACTGGATCCTGAATTAGGGTTGAGACAAGCAAAGAGATTCAGAACCGACTGCCACTGTTCCCGGTTGATAGAGTTGCCGAGAGCTGCGCGATCCTGTGCGTTCGGCTGAAAGCCCCCGCTTCTGCCTCCACTCGGTTGTTGGGCCGTGTTTGCACAGTCGCGTCCTCTGACGCGACCAAAGCCGCCATCACCGCGGCCTATCCCCCCCGAATCGCGAGACTGCGTGGTGTCGGAGGGGTCCGTCGGGCGACGCGACCTCGGTGTCCAACCTTCTGGAAAGCCATGAAGGCGATAGCAAGTGGTCACGTCATGGCTGGTTCGTCCGCAGTGAGTGCACTGCGGTTTAGTGCCGGACCGGGGCTGGTGCAGTGTCTCTGGAGGCGGCTTGTGGGCGGCGAGCGCGAGAGCATCTGTTGGGGTGTCGCGTTCTTTGACGATAGTGCATTGTCGCTCTTCCTGAATAACAAGAGCGTAAACGCAATCCAAGGGCGAAAGGGGGTCCTGCGCCATGATGTTGGATCAAACCGTGCTGAACTGGGCATCGTCTAGTCCCATAAGAAAGCGGTGAACGCGTTCTTCCTCCTGATCGCGAGCAAGCACGGTGGTAAGAGTGCACGCGGTGCAACAGTTGCAAGAGCGAGGCGGGAGATACGTTTCAAGCTTCGTCCACAGTTTTTTAATTTTACTGAAATACGCGTCAACGTTCTGACCTTGTTGACGACACTGAGCAATATCTGAACGAATCTGCATGATTCTTGGTCCGTTACCGACCGAGAATCGCTGATGCAGTTGTTCCCAAAATTTGGAGACGGTGTCACCGTAGGTGATCGAAGAACTTAAGGCTGGATCAATCGAGCGAATAATCCTTCCAATGAGCATAGAGTTGACGCGGTACCAATCGTCCTCGTGTTCGGGGTCGGTTGGCTTAGGGATACGGCCATCCAGGAATCGTAGCTTTCCTTTGGCGCGAAACGCGTTCTTGATGGCGACGAGCCACTCCTGAAAGTTGTCGCCTTTCAAGACGACGGTGCAGATCTGGAGACCCGTATGATCCGAGGGATGCAGATAATAGGGTGAATTAAGGTCGTTGATGAGACGCTTGGGGCGGTGATCGGTCAGCCCAGACCGGTCGGTGTTGCTCGTGGAATCTTCTGTAGTGACCATGATCGATGCAGATCGAGGTCAACGAAGGAAGGAAAGAAACGGCTGAAAAATAATTAGGGTTTAGAAACCTGCTCCGATACCATGAAACGATGAGAGTTTTGGGGAATTTCTCTCTGTTTATTATGCCTCTCTTGGGCTGAATATATAAGGATTACAAGATAGATCTCCAAAGAGATATATGATAACAAGATATCTACAAGATAACATATAAGGAAATAAGATAATATGGGATAACTTAATATCTAAGTCTAATAAGGTTCCTGTCAATAGCACCAAACAATTTCAAATTTCCTTGAGATTAAAAGAAGCTGAGTTAAGATTGAAACACTAGAAAAATGGGTACCATAGTAGCTTGAAAGGGACTGCATTGGAAAAGATAAAGAGAGTACAAGAAGCACATTTGGCCCTCCAAGATGATATTTTCAATGTCAAACTCCTAGAAGCCATCAATTGTGCTAAGAGGGAGGCACATGAGGCATCTAATAACCTGATCAACTCCACTTCTAAAAGGGCTAAGCTGAACTTTATCAAAATAGGGGACGATAACTCCTCCATCTTCTTTAGACGAGTTAAGTCCAGGAAAAAGAATAATGTCATCAACCTGATTGTTAGAGAGGATGTAACTATCCTAGAGGAAAGAGACTCAATGAGACAAGAATTTCTTGCATATTACACTGACCTCTTGGACAAGGCCTCGAACATCACAAAGTGGTCTATAGATGGGCTTTATGGATCGGTTGCTACTGAGGAGGACAAGTTGTATTTGCACAAGATTCCTAACTTGACCCATATTTAGAGCGCCCTATGGAAGATTCATGATAATAAGTCCCCAAGAACTGACGGGTTTGGAAGTCACTTCTTCAATAATGCATGGGATCTGATAGGGAGTTATCTCATTAATGCGGTGCTAGAGATCTTTAATTTAGGGCAACTCCAAAGATAGTTCAACTCCACTTAGTACTCGTTTGGTTAAAGAGAGAAAGTGCAATTCCCTGGAATTTACTTCTCATGAAATAAGTTCATGGGATTTACAATTCCTATGAATTAAGAAATTATATTTGGTTAACATTTTAATCATGTGATATTGAAAACTATATTTTGTTTGGTTGGATGTGGGAAGTTTGCAGAAATTTATATAAAATTACTACTATAACCCTATAAATATAATGGGAGAAGAAAATCTTAAGAGAGGGTAATATTTTGAGAGGGGGTAATTATGTAATTTGGGGATTAAAATAATGGGAGAAGAAAATATTATCTACCCCTTGTAGATAAGTGTACTTCCTGTATAATGGAGAAATTAGAAATTCCATGGATTTAAATACATGAGTTTTCTAGATAGAAAAAAGATAATCAAACACATATACTTGATTCTACTTCCTGGAATATTTAAATTCCCATGAATTTGCTTCCAAACCAAACAAGCACTTATTGTCCATAAGGTGGATAATCTTACTTATGTCAAGGACTTCATGTAATATCTCGTTTTTGTAAATAACGTAGATATCAACTTCGCAGTTTACGCTAAGAAACTTTACATAAAATAAAAATGTAACCACTGTTAATACGTATATTCCTTTGACAATCTCATATTAAAAGGTATTGTAAAAAAATATGTTAATTTAATAAGATTCAACCAATCAAACTACATGCAATTAAATGAAAATTTTACACATTAGAATGACTCACGAATAGTCTCTTAACCATTCATTATATGATCTCAATTAAACCTACATAAAACATCAATTTATTTCAATCAAAATAATGTCAACCTAGGTTTAATCAATGTATTATCAAATAACCTAGGTAGGTCAAGATGTGTAGAACATTACAATAATGCAATTCACGTACAATAATACTTTCAATTTGAAATGAACAAAAAGCATAATTGTAAATTATCATTATAAACATTTAAATTTCAGGGGTTTAAACACTTATTTAAATTCACTTTGAAAAATCTACATCTGATAGCAGTGAATATAGGTTCAAAATAATTTAAAATTAAATCAATTTTCTATGGTTAAAATAAATGTGTTATCTAATATGGGAAAATATGATTTTTATTATTTTAATAAAAATTAAATATTAGATTAAACGGGAATTGTTACATTTAACAATAAAAAACCTCACTAATACCGTACATTAAATTAAAAATTTGGTTGGTTAAAATCAAATTTGATAGTCATGTAAAAACATAAATAATGTAAGATATATTGATTTAAAATTATGATTTTTGGTTGGTTAACATCGAACTTTGTTAAGATTTTTTATCTAATAACAAATTTAAAAAATCCGCAATTTGACACATGAGTAATGTGGATCCATAGTCATTTTGGTGACTCGAAAATGAATAGCTTTAATATAGAGACTAATGTAAAAACCATACCGTGTACTGAATGGACATAATTTGAAAAATCATCAATAATATTTGAATCAATTTAATCTTATTTTTAATTAATTAAAAAAATTATTCTAAATGTTTAAATGGAACATTGAGATATCACTTCATTAATTAGTTAAAAGTAAGATGTTCGATATTTTATTTTATAATTCGTACAGATTTTGTATATTTTGTTCATACACATTCTTATGTAGTTATTTATTTATTTTTGATCATGTAACTCTTATAAATATTTTAAAGGCAAAAAGATTATATATGTACTGTATATCTTTAACTTTAATTTGACAAAATTGTCTTCATATTTTGCGAAAACGGAAGGATTTGACATTTGAGTAGGGAAGGAAGGCCTTGAGCTAAAAGACTACCCGTGATAAGTGGTATTTTTCATACGGGCTTGTAAATCGTTAATATAGGGTAAGGGGAAAAAGTTGTTTGATAAATAGAAAAATATTAGTAACTTTTATCAATAATTGAAAGAGTTTATCGTAATATGAAAATATTACGATAAACTCTTTCACCCCTCTTATAATTTGCTCATTCGATTATTTTCATCTTAGGATGTTTGTTAAATAACACAACTCATTTTGTGTTATTTTGATTAATATTGGATTTTTATGTACTTTATTATGTCATATTATTTCATTTTGATTTTATGTTTTTACGAATTCTAATTAATGGTGCTTTATGTTATGATTTTTTATTGATTTGTATCATGGATAAAATTCTAACAATTATTATAAACACATTATTAAAAAAATATTAGTAACTTCTACTTATAATTAAAACTTAAATGCATTTCTTCATAATCTATAAACACAATTTTTAAAACACATTTATAACATAACGAAATAAGTAGGAAAAAAGAAAAAATATGACTTCCATAAAAAAAAAATATTATAGCTAAATAATTACTGATCACGACAAACAATTATTAGTAACTTTTAACTCATCCAAAATAATCAACATAACATTCACGAGGTAAATGTAATTTTAACTAAACAATAATCAACGAAATTACATGCACAAAAATTAAATCTAGTATGCTAAAAGCTAACAAAGTATATATGCAACAAAATCATTAATAACAAAATAAATCCATGATCACAATAATAGTTGGCCTTGCGGAGAGTGGAGTAGATCGGATGAGGCGTAATTCTAGCCATCATTACAAAAATTGTTTTATCAAAATCATACACCACCACCAAAATATGAGCTTGTTCTTGTCAACCATATAAAATACCGAGATACTATAAAATAAGGGTTTTAAAACATAAATATAATATAAGTATATTTTTAATGTTACTATTTTATGTCTCGTATTTTTTAAATTCATGTCCTTATTTAAATCATAACTAAATAAAAATTATTGGTTATTTGTGGATATCTATATTTTTTTTTAAAGTACTTAACAAAATAAAATAAATAATACTAATATCATAATTAAATTACAAAGACCAAAGATAGGATGGCCGGAATGGGTTAAGCATGAGACTATGCAAGATAATAGAAAACATTGTACTTGTTTCATTTTTTTCTTCGACTTTTGTCCATAGAATAAAAGAAACAAAAAATCATCAATGTTAATCATGCTACAATAAACTCTTTCACCACTCTTATGATTTTGTCATTTGATTATTTTCAGCTTAGGACGTTATTAAAATTACAGAACGCATTAACTAAGTTGTGTAATTTTGATTAATTAATATAGGGTTTTTATGTACTTTATTATGTCATAATAATTCATTTTTATTTTATGTTTTTACAAATTCTAATTAATTTTGTATTATGTTATGAATTTTTTTATTGCTTTGTATCTATTACGGATAAAAAATAAATTATTGTAATAAAAAATTTAAAAAAAAATTTGAATTTCATAAATTTAATTAATATGCAACCTACCATTTTATTTATCTATATTGGACAACTATTTATTTTAGTGACTTATGGTCTTATAGATGATGGGTAATACTGATGATTCGTCATTCATATATTGCTAGAAAAAAGTACATCAGCTTAAAAAGGAGTAAGAACAATACTTGATAGCGGGAATGAATGAATGATGGATTGGTAAGCTTGACCTATTTAGTAGGTGATTAGTATGAATGATCCGCACAACTATAATTGATAGGATATCTATTAATTATTTTTGGAAATATGTAAAAAATAAATCAAGTATTTATAAAAGATATTTTTGGGTTTTGATTAATTAGTTAAGGTAATAATTAAAGTGATTTAGTTGGGTGGAAAGATTTGAAAATCAGCACATATAAACTAACTAGTTTAAACCCTCGTGTCATACACAAGTCGACTATTTAAATATTATATTTATGAAAGAAATTTTTAGTATACGAATAAACGTTATATGAGTACAAATCAATGACTACGTGATTATAAAAGATAAGATATAGAGGAAATGAGAATATATTGACATGTAGTTATATTACATTTTTCCAAACATATACATACTAATAGAAAGAAAGTAATTGAATTTATATATAAAAACAATATAGGGAAAAAGTCACTCTAAATATATATAAAAATTACGATTGTACATGTTACTTAACCAATTCTCAAGCACATTTTATTTTTGTATATTTAAAGTGAAATAGTATCCGAAATTGAAGTTATGAAACGAAGTATACTATTTTTTCTTCAATTTAATATGTTAGTATGATGTTATTTGTCAATCTTCCAACAATATGTTACTGATGATATGTTTAGATCTATATTCTTTTTAGGCGGAATTACAAAATATACCAACTTTTGAAGGGGTGTTTGCAAATTTATCAGGTTTTAAAAAGTATTGCAAAAATATCATAAAGCTGCAAAACTTTATTTTTAGAAAAAGATAAATTCATATTTTCTTTTACTTTTTCTTTTGATAAAAACTCTACTTTTAAGAAGCCATAATTACGTTTATCAATTAATAACCTCGTTTAAGCAAATACTATATTTCTCTCTCCTTCATCCTCACAGCCAAGTCGCTTCTGCTTGAGGGCGACAACTCTTCCTCTCTCCGGCGAACTTGCGTCGGAATTCGCCCATCGCTTCCGACAACACTTCCTCTGTTCCTATCCCTCTTCTCCGCTTGCTGCCTAATGCTCAATTTCTGCAAATGGGTGTTGTTTTGGGACGAAAAGATCGGACGACCTAAATCGCCTTAGATGGGGTAACTAGTCGACTGGACGATAGGAAACAATCCAAACCAAGTAAATAATAGATAAACAAGAGATAAATATGTAATAACAAGACGATTTTATTAGATGTCGTGTGAATCGGATTGAATCGTGATACAACTTATCGTAATAAAACCAGAGATTGAGTGGGACTCGACCGGTGACTTGTGAGTGGCGACCGACAGGGGTCAGACGTAGGTAACCGTTTTTAGAGCTAGATGGGCCGCGAGAGTGCTATTCTGGTGAGTTATCTCCGTAAGGAAGCGTGTCCCTAGCGTAATTGTGAGAGTTGAATTTTTATCTTCCTTGTCGTCCCAATATGGTAAGTCCATTTACTCTTTGTGACCGTTGTGCTTCTTCGATATCTTTGTCTTCTATGTTGGACGTAATGGCGAAGATTTCGCCATTAAATTGCTGGTAATGGTGGTGGTTTAAGTGTTGTAGACGTTGCATGATCCAGGCATTAAATGCGTGGCGGGATCTTCGCGACCCTGTCGGATGACGCTCGACCAGAGAAGTCTTGTCGGCTTTTCTGGGCTTTCATTGTTTGACCTTCCGAATGGCGATGGGCTTGGGCTCGATCGAGGGTCTGATCTTTTTTTTTGGAGAATCCAGGCCCAACAATAGCGCCAAGTTGCTATGGGCTTACGGTTTAGGCAAGTTGACCGGAATCCGTGGCAACTTTTCTAGACACGATCTCCACCTTCCGATTTGGCGCGTTCGCTCAGGGCTACGTGGCGCGTGATCGAGGCTTGGTGCGACGCCTCTGCAGGTCTTCACTTCCCTCCATAAATTCGTAGCAGATGGAATCGATTGCTCTTCATCATCTTCCTTCGCAAGTTTCTGGTAAGCATCTTGGTCTCTCTTTGCCATTGCTTTCTGCTTTCCTTAACCATAGCTCTTCGATTCCCTCCCCTCTCTATTCTCGACATGGTTTCTCTTGAGGCTTCTGAGTCGTCGAAGACTCTTTCTGATTCTCGTGGGGAAGAAGCTCCTCCTCGTTTCATTCTAAAGGAGTCGGATGCGTTAATTAGCACCATGTCCCAGGCGGAACTGGATCAGGTGCTCCAAGTTGGAGGCTTTCCGCCGGAGACGGTCGCCAGACTGCCCCATCCAGATGAGAGGGCTTGTCCTTTTGTTTGTGTCTTTTTTCTTTTTTGTTCGATCATGTCTTCTGATCGTGTGTCGTGTCGCCGTGTGAGATTGTAGTCTTTTCAGTATCTTTTGGGGGCATATTCTGGCGTCAAGGCGATGGTCGCCAAGGCCGAGGATCGGGCTGCTAGGTCAGAGTCCGATCTTGCGTCCTTGAGGACTAAATTAGAAGGAGCGGAGAGCCGCTTTCGTGAAATCGAGCGTCGCCTCGTCAGAGACATGAAGAGTTATCAGGGGGAGTTGGTTGTGTGTCAGAGGGAGCTTGAAGAGTGTCGGGCAGGCGTTGAAGATGAAGTGAGGCGGGCTCGTATCGCCGACGGTCAGATTGCTGGCGACGTGGGGGCCTTCTATGCTGTGAAGTCGCGCATTGAGATGATTGAAGAGTTCAATGAGGGCAAGCACGAGCTCTGGGACCTGAAGGCGGAGAAGGAGACTTTGGACTCTATGTTTCCAAAGGGCGATCCTGGTCAGGAGTTGTTCTGCTTAGCCGGCGTCGGAGAAGAGGCTGTGGATAAAGGTGACGATGAGGACGAAGCTCATTCTGGCGATGCTAAGCCGACCGACGAGATAGCCCCATTGGAGCCAGCCCCTGCCGACGGTATCGTTGTTGTTCCCGATGCTTGACTTTGTTTGTCCCACTTGTGTGTGGGTTTAGACATTTGGCGCATGTGGATAATGTATGTTTTGGCGACCCGTCCACCATCACGGGTCGCAGAATATTTCTGTTTAATGAAGTCCTACAGATGTGTAGGCAGACAATGTGGTTTGGCGACCCGTCCGCTATCGCGGGTCGCGTATTTATAAAAATACTTTTTATTTTGCTACAAATGCGTTTTTACATGTAGAATTGCATGCTAGTTTGTTTTGTACATGTTCGTCGAACTTTCGAGGAAGTTGTCGACGGCGTTTAGTATATCGTGTATGTCGGTTTCACCCGTGTGCTCCGTCGAGTGGGGTTTCACCGTGTGTATGTATGTAGGGCAGGCCTGCGACGTGTTTGTGTATGTGTTAGTCATGACATTATGCTGGGGAGGTAAGCAATATATAATAAGGTGTTTGTTCCTTATGTTTAATTGTGTGAATGTAATAAGGTGTTTGTACCTTATGTTTTGTATAAGGCAGGCGGTGTGCCGACGTGCCTGTGTTGTCATCTCCCCGTAATCCGATCGATCGTGTAATGTAAGCGCTATATGCGGATGACAGGATCCATTTGCGGACGACTGGGTCCATTTGCGGACGACGGGGTCCAATGTAAATGATGTTCTGCATTTGTATTTTTTGTAAGGAGGAAATCCTCGCTTAGTGTCAGATGATGACATGTAAAAGAAAATAGCGAGGTATATGCGATGGCATGCGATATGTATGCGACAGATGACAATGTATATGCGATAGCATGCGATATATGTGCGACAGATGGCAATGTATATGCGATAGCATGCGATATATGTGCGATAGATGGCAATGTATACATGATAGCATGCGATAGGTAGCAATGTATATGCGATATATAGAGTTTTGCGTGATATTTTTACCTTATCGGTTCAGAAATGGTATAGCTTGAGATGTGCTGCGTTGCAACTCCTCGGGATTGGTTGTCCGTATTTGTCTTCTAACTGATACGCTCCTTGTCCGACCACTTCGGTGATCAAGTAAGGTCCTTCCCATTGTGGTGCTAGCTTTCCGTCGGATGGGTTCTTGGTGTTCTGGAATGTCTTCCTTAGGACCCAGTCTCCGACCTTGAATGCCTTGATTCAGACGTTCTTGTTGTAACTCCTTGCGACTTGTTGTTGGAACCTGACCATCCTGATTCGAGCTTTCTCTCTGATTTCGTCCACTGTGTCGAGATTATGTGCTAGTTCGATGTCGTTTTGTTCGTTTGTCTGAAGGTTATAGCGAGCGGTCGGAACCAGTAACTCAGCCGAGATGACTGCCTCGCTCCCGTAGACGAGAGAGAAAGGCGATTGCCCAGTCGCATTCTTTGGAGTGGTCCTGTCGGACCAGAGAATAAGTGGGAGTTTGTCTGCCCATTTGCCTTTAGTCCCTGTGAGGCGTTTCTTGAGGTTGTTGATAATGATCTTGTTGCTGGATTCGGCTTGTCCGTTGGATTGTGGATACCGATGTGTAGATGTGACCAATTTGATGTTCCATTGGTCGCAAAAGGTTCGAGTCTTATGACTGATGAATTGAGAGCCGTTGTCGCACACGATTTCTGATGGGACGTCAAATCTGCACAAGATATTGCATTTTATGAATGAAATGACGTGTTGATCTTTTACCTTTCTATAGGCTTCGGCTTCGATCCATTTGGAGAAGTAGTCCGTCATAGCGAGGAAGAAGACTCTTTGTCCCGACGCAGGGGGGAGCTTTCCGACAATGTCCATTCCCCATCTCATAAAGGGCCATGGAGCTAAGGTCGGATGGAGTAGCTCTGACGGTTGATGATGTACGGGTGCATGCCGCTGACAGGCGTCGCACCTCTTAGTGTATTCCATGGCGTCTTCGTTCATCGTCGGCCAGTAGTACCCGTTTCGTAGGGCCTTTCCTGAGAGGCTTCGTCCGCCGGTGTGGTTGCCACACTCTCCTTCGTGTAACGATTGTAAGATACGTCCGACTTCTGGAGTCTTAAGGCATCGCAGGAGTAATCCTGTAACAGATCTTTTGTACAAGATATTGTCAATGATATCGTAAGATAGTGCTTGTACCTTGAGCCTTTTTGCTTCTGTCTTGTCGTCGGGTAGAATGCCGTCTTTTAACCACCTGATATAAGGTAGCATCCAGTCATCATCGGCGTCAATGATGTCCTCTTCGGGTCGGTCGTCTATTTCCATGGCGACGAGTTCTTCAAGTGATGTTGTTAACTCGACGAATGTTCTTGGGACGGCTGACGTCGTGATGTGGGCCAATGGTATATATGGAAATTCTTTCGGGTTTAGGACGGATCCTAAATTGGCGAGTGCGTCAGCTTGGGAGTTAAGGTCCCTGGGTACCTGTCGGATGTTGAATGTCTGGAATTGTTCGATTAGTTTCCTGGCTACCTCCAGGTAGGCTACCATTTTGGTATCATTGGCGTTGTACGAACGTTGTATCTGGTTTACGACCAGCAGGGAGTCGCAGACGACTTCGATCTCTCGGACCCCTAGGTCGCGGGCCAGGATGAGTCCGAATATGAGTGCTTCGTATTCAACTTCGTTGTTGGTCGCATCCCACTCACATCTGACAGCTTGAGCTATCTTGTCCCCCTGTGGCGATTTCAGTACGACCCCAAGCCCCGATCCTCTGGCGTTCGATGCCCCATCTGTGTGGAGCTCCCATGTACCTGTCTCGTCTGTCACGAGTAGCTGTGTCGCTTCTTTAGTGGCTTCTTGCTCTAGGGTCGGACTAAAATCGACCACAAAGTCGGCTAAGGCTTGCGACTTGATCGCCGTCCTAGGCTCGTATTCGATGTCGTAACCACTGAGGTGTATGGCCCATTTGGTCATTCGTCCTGTGAACTCGGGTTTCCTCATGATAGCTCTCATGGGATGATTAGTGCGAACAGTAATGGTATTGGATTCAAAATATGGTTTGAGTTTATTTGAAGCCATTACCAATGATAGTACGAGCTTTTCAAGTGATGAATACCTCGTTTCGGCTGATAATAGCGTCCGACTGACGTAGTATATTGGCGACTGTTTGCCATCCTCCTCTCTGACCAGTACATCGCTTACGGCCGACTCTGATACTGCAAGATAAAGAAATAAGGGCTCGTCGCCTTTAGGTTTGGCCAGTAACATGGGACTGGCCAGGTACTCTTTGAGGTTCTAGAACGCCGCTTCGTGTTCTTCCGTCCATTGAAAGGACTTGTTCTTCTTGAGCGCGTCGTGGAAGGGTTTGCATTTGTCGGATGATTTGGAGATGAATCTGTTCAGAGCTGCTATCCGACTTGTGAGCTTCTGTACGTCTTTGACACATTGGGGGGATCGGAGGTTGATGAGAGCTTTGATTTGCTCTAGGTTGGCCTCTACTCCTCTTTGTGTCACCATGTATCCTAAGAACTTCTCTGACGACACTCCAAAGGAGCATTTAGTAGGGTTTAGTTTCATGTTGTACCTTTTGAGCACCTCGAAGCTGTCGCGTAGGTGGTCTATGTGATCTTCTTTCTTTTTGGACTTGACCAACATGTCGTCAATATAGACTTTCATCGTTTCTCCGATTTGGTCTTTGAACATTTTGTTGACCAATCGTTGGTATGTAACCCCTGCATTTTTCAGACCAAAGGGCATTACTTTGTAGCAATAGATACCTTGACTGTGATGAACGCTGTTTTTTCTTGATCGTCGGGATCCATAAGGATCTGATTGTAGCCACTGAAGGCGTCCATGAAGGTGAGCATTTCGTGTCCTGTTGTGGCGTCGACCATGGCGTCGATGTGAGGCAGAGGAAACGAGTCCTTGGGACAAGCCTTGTTGAGGTCTATGAAGTCAATGCAGACTCTCCATTTGCCGTTCTTCTTCTGGACCACGACCACGTTGGCCAGCCATTCAGGGTAGTGGACCTCCCTGATTTTCCCGGTTTCCAATAAGCTTCTGACTTCGTCGTCGATTATTTTGTTCCATTCGGGGGCGAATTTCCTGTGTTTTTGCTTGACAGGGGGATGAGATGGATCCACATTTAATTGATGAGTAATAATGTTGGGAGATATCCCGACCATATCCTCATGCGACCATGCGAAACAGTCGGCATTGGTCCTGAGAAAGTTGAGAAGTTGTCGTCTGGTCGAGTCGTCCAGGTCCGACCCGACCCTTACCGTTTGGTTTGGCTTTGAAGGGTCTAGTGCGATCTCGTCGAGTTTCTCCATTTCTGGTTCAACGTATCGACTAGGTCATTCGCCGATCTGTGGTTGCTATGCGATCTTGTGTTCGACCGCGTTCTTCATGGAAGCGACATAGCATTCCTTTGCGGTCCTCTGATCTCCTTTGATTTCGTGGACTCCCCACTCAGTGGGGAATTTGATGACTTGATGATATGTTGAAGGTACTGCCTTCATAACGTGTATCCATGGCCTACCAAAAATACAATTATAGGGAGATGGACAGTCTAGGACTAAGAATTTAACCTGTTGATTGATTCCTCCAACGTATGTGGTCAGAATGATTTCACCAGTCGTGTGCTTAACCTCGCCGCTGAACCCGACCAGTGGGGTCGACTTCTTGACTAGATCGTTCTTAGCCAGACCCATTTCTTTGAGAGCATCAAGGGTCAAGATGTTTGTCGAACTCCCTGTATCGATTAGTATTCTCCGGATTAAGCAATTACCAATGGACAAAGAGATTACCAGACCGTCATGGTGACTATCCGACCCGTCGGAGTCGGACTCGTCGAATGTGACCGTCGGAAGGTTAGATGCCCTCCATGGCTTGAGTTCTGATGCCTCGGGCTTGTCGCCTTTGCTTTCCTTGGCATGTCGCTTAGCCGCGGAGTATGTGTTCCCGCATATGTCGGATCCGCCTGAAATGGTATTGACAACTTTCGTATGGACAGGAGATGGGGGTTTGTTCTGTTTTACCTGATCTCGGCGTTCCATGGTGGCTTTTGCCCGTTCCGAGATGACGTCGCGTAGGAGCCCCTGTGAGAGCAGCCTAGCGACCTCTTTTCGCAGGGCGATGCACTCGTCGGTCGAATGACCATGGTCGCCGTGGAATTCACACCATCGACTCACGTCCTTCTTGACGTCCGGGCGGTCGCTCTTTCGGGGCCATCTTACGTCTTTTCCATACTTGTCGAAACTCTTGACGAGCTCCGACACGGAAACATTGAAGTTATAAGACTAGACCCTAGGAGGCAACGCAGAACCGTCCCTCCATTCATGTGACCTGTCTTGGAGAGAATTTACCTGATTTGATTCGTTTCGATTACGAGAATAGGGATGTGGGCGTCTGTCTCGACGATTGTCGGAGGAATGTTTGCGATCGGATGGATCGGGTCCACGTGAGGTTTTATGCGACTCACGGTCTTCTTCCAGCCTTACCTCGGCCATAGTTTTGGCCTGAATATCTTCGAAACTTTTGCATGGATACTTGGTAATCTCGTCGTAGAGATTGCTGTGTTTGACCAGGCCTTGTCGGAATGCTTCGATAGACGTTGTGACGTCACAGTGGGGGATCCCCACTTTCTCTTTGTTGTACCTGTTAAGATAATTTCGGAGAGGTTCATTGTATCTTTGTGTGACTCGGTAGAGGTCACTCGATTGTTTCTCAGGCTTCCGACTGTTGGCGAACTGGCTCTTAAAAGAGTTGACCAGATCCGCAAATGATGCGATCGCTCCCTGAGGCAAATGCATAAACCAAGTTAGTGTGGGGCCTGCGAGGGTCGTGCCAAAGCTTTTGCACATGACAGCCTCGCGGCTCTCCCTTGAAACAGATGCAGCCATTAGTTTTTGTTTATAGAGAGAGATATGGTCATCTGGATCGGTGGTGCCGTCGAATGTCGCCATGTTGGGGAGATGGAACTTCTTGGGGATCTCGACCCTTGCGATTTCTTCGATGAACGGGGATTCTTCGAATCCGCCGGACGCTTCTCTCTCGATCGGTTGCGGGACTCCTGGGAGCCTGTTGAAACGATCATCGATCGCCTTCATGTGTCGGTCGAGCGTTTGCTGAAAAAGGGCCATGACATCTGGCGGACTGACAACCTGTGTTTCGTCGATTCGGGCCCCAACAGACCCGATCGGTGTAGGAAAGGTGACATGGTTAGTCGAAAATGGACTAGCAAAAGGAGTTCGAGATGTACCCTCAGCGTGTCCGGGACGTCGTATGCTGGGAGGCGTTGGCTCGATATTGTCCATGTCGAGGCATGTTCGGGCGCCGCCGTGGGCGGGCGCGTTCCTAGATCCTGAGACCACTGATTGTACCTGTGACTTAAGAGACTCGTTCTCACGGGTTAGTTGCGCAATCTCGGCTTCGGATTGGGTTGACAAAGAGGCTAGGGCTTCGGTCTTCTGACGTTGCTGGGCTAGTTCCTCTTGAAAGGCGGCCATTTTCTGAGAGAGTTCTTGGAACTGGGTTGGAGTAGGATTTTCGGTTGGATTTTCTGTGGTTTGGGTTTCGCCTTCGAGACGTAGTTCTTGGTTGTCAGTAGGAGGATCAATAGCCATGGTTGGAAGATTCCGAAAAGGTGATCGACAAGTTGCCCCACGGTGGGCGCCAAATTATTTTGGGACGAAAAGATCGGACGACCTAAATCGCCTTAGACGGGGTAACTAGTCGACTGGACGATAGGAAACAATCCAAACCAAGTAAATAATAGATAAACAAGAAATAAATATGTAATAACAAGACGATTTTATTAGATGTCGTGTGAATCGGATTGAATCGTGATACAACTTATCGTAATAAAACCAGAGATCGAGTGGGACTCGACCGGTGACTTATGAGTGGCGACCGGCATGGGTCAGACGTAGGTAACCGTTTTTAGAGCTAGATGGGCCGCGAGAGTGCTATTCTGGTGAGTTATCTCCGTAAGGAAGCGTGTCCCTAGCGTAGTTGTGAGAGTTGAATTTTTATCTTCCTTGTCGTCCCAATATGGTAAGTCCATTTACTCTTTGTGACCGTTGTGCTTCTTCGATATCTTTGTCTTCTATGCTGGACGTAATGGCAAAGATTTTGCCATTAAATTGCTGGTAATGGTGGTGGTTTAAGTGTTGTAGACGTTGCATGATCCGGGCATTAAATGCGTGGCGGGATCTTCGCGACCCTGTCGGATGACGCTCGACCAGAGAAGTCTTGTCGGCTTTTCTGGGCTTTCATTGTTTGACCTTCCGAATGGCGATGGGCTTGGGCTCGATCGAGGGTCTGATCTTTTTTTTTTTGGAGAATCCAGGCCCAACAGGTGTCCCGTTGTTGTGGGTGGCAACTAGTAGCGAATAGGAGGTTGGTGCCTAGTTTGCCCCACAAAGTTCTCCAAAAATGTCCCACAAACTTAGGATCCCTATCCGAGACTATGGTTCGAGGGATTCCATGCAACTTAACCACATGATCAAAGAATAAGGATGCAACCTCAGAGGCATTGTTAGTGGTTTTGCAAGAAATGAAATGGACCATCTTAGAGAACATATCTACAACCACAAAAATGGAATCCCTCCCCTTCTTAGACATAGGCAACCCCGTGATAAAATCCATAGATATGTCCTTCCAAGGGGCATGGGGAATTGGCAAGGGGGTGTAGGGACCCTTAGGGCTAGAGCGAGACTTAGCCTTATGGCAAGTTACACAAGCTTGGATAAACCTAGTGACTTGGTGAGCTAGCTTAGGCCGAAAAAAATGTTCCATAAGGGCAGCTATGGTTTTGGCAACCCCAAAATGGCATCGACTCTCATGTGCCTCTTTGATCAAAAGTTGTCTAATGGAAGAGGTGGGAATGCACAACTTACCGGCTTTGTAAAGGTAGCCCTCATCCATAAAGAAACTCTCAACCTCACCTCTAAGGGTACACTCGGTGACAATGGGACCAAAGTAAGGATCTTGAGCATAAAGAGATTTAAAAAAGTGAAAAACCAAGAACCTTAGCATCAAGATGAGAAAGGAGTACATACCTTCGAGAGAGTGCATCGGCGACCACATTGTCTTGCCTTTTTTTGTGTTGATCACATAGGGAAAGGTCTCCATAAACTCCACCCAACGAGCATGGCGCCGACCAAGGTGAGCTTGGCTCTTCAAGTAAGCTAGGGCCTCATGATCCGAGTGGATGATGAACTCTTTTGGACACAAGTAATGTTGCCAAGTTTTGAGCACTCGAATCAAGGCATAGAGCTTCTTGTCGTAGGTAGGGTAGTTGAGGGAGGCGCCCGAAAGTTTCTCACTATAATAGGCAATGGGGCGGCGATCTTGAAGGAGCACTCCTCTGATGCCAATGTTGGAGGCATCACACTCGACCTCAAAGACCTTGGATAAATTGGGAAGTTGGAGAAGAGGAGCGTTGCAAAGGCGCTCCTTGAGTGTGGTGAAGGCGGCTTCATGTTTCTCCTTCCAAGCAACTTCGGCACCCTTTTTGGTGAATTCATGCAAGGGGATGCAATGGTGCTAAAGTCTCGGACAAAGCACCTATAGAATCCCGCAAGGAATAGGAATGATCTCACCATAGTGGCAGTGGTGGGACGTGGCCACTCCTTGATGGTGCGGACCTTCTCATCATCAACACGCAGCCCATCCTTGCCCACAACATAGCCAAGGAAAGTCATAGAAGGGGCACAAAAGTTGCACTTGTCAAGGTTGGCATAAAGCTTCTCCTTGCGTAGGCACTCAAAGACGGCTCTCAAGTGAGCCGTGTGGTCTTCCAAAGATTTGCTATAGATCAAGATGTCGTCGAAGTAGACCACCATGAACTTGCCTAAGAATGCTTGCAAAACATGATTCATGAGACGCATGAAGGTGCTAGGAGCATTTGTAAGCCCAAATGGCATGACGAACCACTCATACAACTCATACTTTGTCTTAAATGCAGTTTTCCATTCATCACCTTCTCTCATGCGGATTTGATGATAGCCGCTCTTGAGATCCACCTTTGAAAAGAAGGTGGCACCATGGATTCATCAAGTATATCATCTAACCTTGGAATTGGGTGGCGGTACTTGACGGTGATTTGATTAATGGCTCGACAAGCCACACACATGCGCCAAGACCCATCCTTCTTTGGTACATGGAGCACCATGACTGCACATGGACTAAGGCTGTCTCGGACATACCCTTTGTCCATGAGCTCTTGCACTTGCTTTTGGAGCTCGGCGGTCTCCTCGAGGCTAGATCGGTAGGCTACGCGGTTTGGAAGGGAAGCGTCCGGCACCAAGTCAATTTGATGCTCAATCTCGTGCACCGGGGGAAGCCCAACCGGTAGCTCAGCCGGTGTGACATCGGCAAACTCTTGCAACAAGGCCGAGATACAAGGTGGTAATGAAAGGTTGTCCTTCTTGGTGGTGAGGCACCAAGAGGAAGCAAGGGCGTCGGCCTTGAAGCACCGGTGTGAGGTGGCGGTGGCGAGCCAAGAGGAGCCTAGGTTCGCAATGCCCTTATAGGGGAGTCGGGCCACCAAGCGCTGCATGTGGGCTGGATGTCGCTGACACGGGCGTTGCGCCGGTGGTGGCGGAGGCCGTGCTGGTGGTGAATGCACCAGGCGGTGGCTGGGCACCGACGGCTGCGCGCTTACCCTTGCTCTGGCTTTGAGGCACCGGGGCGGGAGCCGATTTAGGAGTCGACGACCCGGGCGCCGCATTGGTGGAGGCGAAGGTCAGGCCGCTAGTGAGCGCGCCAGGTGGTGATCGGACACCATGGGCCACGCGCTCACCCTTGCCTTGGCGTTGGGGGCCGAGACAGGGGCTGAGGTGGTGGCATCATCCTTGGGCCGCGACACCAGTGGCTTGGCGGCTTCAATGGCCTTGAGGCAGTTGCGCTCAACTTGGTCTTCAAGAATTTCCCTCGAGGACATAGGCAAAAGGATGATGCGCTTCCCACCATGGACAAACATTAAGTAGTGATGTGAAACCTTGATTTGCTATGGGCCTGTGGCTTTTCAACCATTACAGTATTACACTAAAACCTTTTCACTTATTGTCATTGCAGTTTTTTTCAAGGGTGGCCAAAGTTCTTGTATTAGCAGAACTGCAGAAGTAGCATGTTATCAGACACCAATATACATATCCCATTATAAATTTCTACGCCTAGGAGTGGTAGCAGGTATGATCAAGAGCTATCAATTTACATATCATTTTGTTACATTCGTGCAAGGAAAAGGAAACAAGCATTTACAAAACTCAAACACAAGTTTTTCCTGAACGCACCATATACTAGTAAAAGCAGTAGAATTTTTTTTTGAAAAGTTTACTTTAGAAACACCAGTAAACACTAGCAAATCATGCGGGCAAATAATGATGCATGGTTCTAGCATGCAGAAGTCGTGAAGTTTCAGCAAGACAGATACATATATTATTGGTTTATTATGCATGCTTGAATTGAAACAGCCACATTGGAGAATTCACAATGTAAAGCTTTTTACCTGCATAACCCTTTTTGGCACAATCAGACCAGCTATTATCTATGGGTTGCTCTACTCCCTGTACACAGACACTATATTACAACTGAAAAATGAATATGCTAAGACCAACGTCAATGGAAACTGGAGAAGTAAATACCTTTGCGTTAGGAAAGACTGTCTCCCCACCCTTGACAACACTGGACAAGTACATAAGTACAGTGGCAACACGATGACCACCTAACTGTTGGTTGACCTTATCATGGAAGTAATCAAAATGTGGTTCATACTTTTGACCAAGCTCATACCTAAGTATCTGAATAGACTCACCATTTTCTGGTCAAATACATGATTAGGTCATTTTAGTAAAGGAATCTCAAACTGTAGGCAATATTGAATAGACAAGACATGTAAATGATGTGACAAGGTATGGCTGAATTAGATTCAAATTATCCAGTTATAATAATAAAAAGTGTACACAGCTATGTACTTGTACCTAATTACAGAACTCAAAGAAGTAGCAGTGTGTTCACCTATAGGAAGAAATGTCCAAGCAGCAATTCTTTGCTCAATTCTAGCAACGACTTCATCCTTCAGAATAAGCAAAAAAAGAATGTAAGCATTGTTGTGTCCTTGTTATTGTCTCAAACAACATTCTTTAGCATAAATTAGCAAAAATTCAATAAACCTTGCATTTCATAGTAGATATAAGTAGTTTTCTGATAGAAAATGAATGCAGCATTTACCAAAATGTCAATTGTACACATGCCCAACATATACAGTACGCCTCAACATTTCAGAATGCAATCACCATCTCATACTACTTGACAGGTATGCACTCAAAGTCAACTGAACAAAAAATGCTTAGAATTCCCATTTATTAACATAAGACCTAAGTCCATAAATACTATGATAAATCCCATAATTTTAACAGTAAACAGCTCCTGCATTCAACAAGATCATGAGGAAAGGCAGGATAATCCAAGGACTAATTCTGTATAGCAAGTAAGTGCAGGGAACCATAAATTCGAGCAGTACATTTTTCTTTTGGTGTGGGGATTAGGAAAGGAAAGATCACAAAATGAAAAGGCAGATGGAGTAGGGATGTCAGTGGTAGGACCATCGAGCAAGGATCAAACAAATATGATGTGCTGCATGTTGTAAGAAAAATACTATACGGGTAGAATTACAGCCAGTACAAATCCAGCATTCCTGTGTACAAGTCAAGCAGTATTTTTCCAACCCAAGTTCAGGATGGATTAACATGTCCTCTATGCCTACAACACCTTTATATGAGACCAAGAACTAAGAAAGACATGCCAGAAAATTGGCTACTGATTATGAGGCCCCAAAGACCTCTACCATTACATTTACTTTACATCCTTTGGTTAATATAGAGGAGGTCAAGGCCTGTAATTGACAGGACAGTAATGGAAGGGAGGTTCCAGATATTTTTGAAGAGTTAAATAGATCAACACTTCAGCAATCTACAGATGTATAAGATTTTACAGAGAGCAGGAACCTTATAATCAGTATACAAGAAAATGCAGAAAAAAATGCAATGGAAAAGTGGCATGAAGCAATGAATTATCTCCATTCACACTTATATCTGTTACGTTATATTAAAGCAAGAACCATAACATCGTCTATCATCTGGCACCCTCTGAATTGTTCCTTTAACAGCCAAGACATTTTCAATATCTTTTTCCATGCCAACATTTACATAATTATATGAAAAGAAAAAAAAATTGTAAAAATCTGCCAGTCTCAGTTATTAATGCTTCATTTTCCCACTCAATTTTTTCCTCTCTTCTCCTTGCCAGTGTCATATTTATGATTTCTTGATTATAGCATCATACCAAATAAAACGTACTGACAACAATATTTTTACCCAAACACCAAACTTTTTCCAAAACAAAGTATGAAAAAAATGATCAAAATCCTCATTTCTCCTCTGAATAAGTTCGATTCCCCCACACTGATATATAAAAATATCCTCATCTCTTTGTTCAGTTATTAGCTATCATATATACCAAATTTTCAGAAACAACAAATTTTAGTTTTTACTATACGTACGAATATTTTAATGTTTCTGTCTTTTGATACGTAAGATAATTTCCCTAGATTACACTTCCTTTCTAAAGTAGTTATAATTGCTCTTTCACTATGCATTTTTTAATGCAAATAATACTTGACCAATCCAATTAACAATATTGACATGAAAAATTAATACCTCCTATCATTGTGTATACCAGAGGTACTAAACTGTTTAACGAAAAGTTAACACAAAGCGCAGAAATTTAAGGAAACCATCCTAAACATGCAAGTCACTCCGTAACGCATTTATGGATTCAAACTGTCAAGATTAGATGATGGATAACCAACTAAGGGTGTATGCATAGAAGCCATGTCTGAACAAAGCTCGTACAGAAGAAAAAAATGGAAATCATGACCCTTGAATAACCAGAGACATTTATACAGGTCCATAAAGTAATGAATAACAGTAATTACAAAATACAAACTATGGGATACTTATCAGTAGCTCCATTAAGAAAACAAGATAACGAGAGCAAATAGGCATCAGTCACAAACTCCTAGTAAAATGACTCCTCAGGTACATCAACGAGCATCTTGAAATGAAGAGAAGGATGTATCCGATAAAAGCTCATTGAATCCACCTTGGCAAACCATAGCATCCGAGGACTCAGATAAGGCCTGTAACCCTGTAAGTGAACTTGGGAAAATTATCAACATTTTGTTACTGATTTGAATCTCAATAGATGGTAACATAGATTCCTCATGGAAACAATCAAATCAAAATCCTGACCATGGACATGGAATCTCAATAGATGTAACCCTGCACATGGATTCCTTCTAACAAGGAAATCTGTTTAAAGCCTAAAGGACTATGGACAGAAGAAAAAGACTGATGAAAATCATGTGAAATCTTAACAACTCAAGACTAAATCCCTAATTCGGCTTTCAATTTCCAGTAAACCAACAAATGAGATCAAAGTAAGGAACCTATCATAAATCATCCTTACAAAGTTTGAGGAATTAGGCAGCTTGTCAAAGATAGCAAAATTAAACCAAAAGAGGATTATAAAAAACAAATCATACCTGAGCTTTCTGAAGAAACATGCCTGAACTTGTCCGAACCTCACTCGGTATACTCTTACCGGATTCATTATCAGCCACCATTGATTTCTCTAGCTTGTCCTTTCCCTAACAAATTTATCCACATTAGATCCATCAAAATCATGCAACTTACTAAAGGGAGAAATGCTAAAGCATTCCCAAATTTTCATATGGTCGGTGACAAATTCCCCGCAGAAAAAAATAAAAATAAACTTAAAGACAATAAGCACTCGCAGGTAAGACAAAAGAAGGAACACAAACTAACCAGCTTAATCAGGTAGTCGCACTCATATTCGCTCAGAAAACCCTTGTAAAGGAATGCCCTGCGAGATCCCACAATAGCATGCAAGAAACCATTAAATTTTGCTCCACATTTTGGAATTCCATATACTGTATCACAGATACATATGAAAAACACATATAGAGGAACCTGGGAGTCCAAGAGAGCTGAGCAACACGCGTGGGATCGAGTCCAATAGAGGAAGAATCAGTCTTCCTTCTGAGCACCGATCCACTACTCACCATCATCCACCAACAACCAGAAAAGAGAATGAACATTCCAATCGCTGAAAAGGAGGAGAAACTAACAGAAAATAAAACAGATCAATTAGACACGGAGTTTACCTCTTGACGTTGTTCAGCCATCCGCCATGGCACCGGACGGAGAATAGGGCAAGAAAACATAGAGATAGGCACAAAACATGCTGAATCTCCATTATCCGAGCTCAAAAGGCAAGTGGAAGAAAGAAATGGAGAGAATTGAAGAGAGGAGAGAGAGGATGAATAGATGGGGGTATAATGGCGGATTTGGATTTGGAGTAAAAGCGACGACTTTGAAGTTTCGTTTCTATGGGCGACTTTGAAGATTTGAAGTAGCGTTGGCGAAACTTTGAGTATTTATTCTTGGCTTGAGGATGAATCCAGTGGGGGTTTTATATCTAGAGACTAGAGACTAGTGGGAGTTAGGTGTTGTCAATTGAGGTTGCAAATGCCCCGCCGAATCCGTTACATACTTTATAGCATGATGACACACCTATCCAACTCATCTGTGTCATCAAGTTTATATGCATGTCGCGTTTGGTTGGGGATTATTTTTCGCACCCGCAATATCACGCGGCGCACTCATATTTGGGCGCATCCTGGATGCGCCCAAATACAGGATTTTGTTTTTCGAAAAAAAAAAATCAATTCCTTGGGCGCATTCGCGCCCAAGTGAATGAACCGGGTTTTTAAAAAACCCGGCTCATGGCCGATTTATTTTTAAAAAAAAAAAAATCATGGTTCTTTCTGGGCGCATCCCGGATGCGCCCAGGAAAAAAAAATTGAAAAAAAAAATTATTTTTTTTAAAAAAAAAAAAATTTATTTTTTTTAAAAAAAAAAAAATTGAAAAAAAACTAGGCGCAACCAGGTTGCGTCCAAGGGATTTCTAGTGTTTTTTAGGTTTAGGGTTTAGGGTCCATTCGAGTATAAAACCCTAAACTCCACACACCCTTTGGGCACAACTAGATTGCGTCCAAAATTATGGGCGTAACTAGGTTGCGCCCAAGGGGTTTGTAGTGTTTTTTAGGATTTAGGGTTAGGTCTTGGGGTTTAAGGTTTAGGGTTTTTGGGCGCAATTAGGTTGTGTCCAAGGGGTTTTTAGTGTTTTTTAGTTATATGATATAAGCATAGTTATATTCTATAGTTATATACTATGGTTATATCTTATAGTTATATGACTTATATCCAATTTGGTTATATCATATCGTTATATTCTATAGTTATATATATATATATATAATTGTTATATTATATAGTTATATATTATGATTATATATTATGGATATATTATATAGTTATATACTATGCTTATATCATATAGTTATATACAATGATTATATCTTATAGTTATATCCAATTTGGTTATAACATATCGTTATATCCTATAGTTATATACTATAATTATATCATTTGAAAATCATATATAACTATGGTTATATCCAATTTGGTTATGTCTTATGGTCATATACTACGGTTATATTCTATAGTTATATACTATGGTTATATATTATACTTATATGACTTATATCCAATTTGGTTATATCATATCGTTATATTCTATAGTTATATATATGTAATCGTTATATTATATAGTTAAATATTATGATTATATCTTATGATTATATTATATAGTTATATAATATGCTTATATCATATAGTTATATACAATGATTATATCTTATACTTATATGACTTATATCCAATTTGGTTATATCATATCGTTATATTCTATAGTTATATATATGTAATCGTTATATTATATAGTTAAATATTATGATTATATCTTATGATTATATTATATAGTTATATACTATGCTTATATCATATAGTTATATACAATGATTATATCTTATAGTTATATGACTTATATCCAATTTGGTTATATCATATCGTTATATTCTATAGTTATATATATAATAGTTATATTATATAGTTATATATTATGATTATATATTATGGTTATATTATATATTTATATACTATGCTTATATCATATAGTTATATTCTATAGTTATATATTATGATTATATCTTATGGTTATATTATATAGTTATATACTATGGTTATATCCTATATTATATTCTATAGTTATATACTATGGTTATATCTTATAATTATATATTATGATTATATCTTATAGTTATATTCCATAGTTATATAGTATGCTTAATCATATATTAAGTTATATCATATACTTATATATACTATGACTATATCTTATAGTTATATGTGATTTGGTTATATCCTTATAGCGATATCCAATTTGGCTATATCCTTATGATTATATTATATAGTAATAACAAAAATGGATATAACTATATGATATAACTATAATATATAATCATAGCATATAACTATATGATATAACCATAGTATATAAATATAGAATATAATCATGAGATATAACCAAATTGTATATAACTATAGATATAATCATAGTATATAACTATATGATATAACCATAGATATAACTATAAGATATAACCATAGTAATAACCAAATTGGATATAACTATAAGACATTCAAATTGGATATAAACAAATTTGGGCGCATTCTGGATGCGTCCATTTTTTTTTAATTTTTTTTTCAGGAAAAAAAAAATGGACGCATCCAGAATGCGCCCAAAATCAACCGGTTCAGACCCAAATCGGTTCAATAATCTTTAAAAAATTATTTTCTAAGATAAAAAAAAATCCACCCAGACCTTGGGCGCACCCTGGATGCGCCCAAGGAATTGATTTTTTTTTTTTTTTTAAATATCACCAGTTTGGGCGCATCCCGGATGCGCCCAAACTTGGGTGCGCCGCAAGAAATTGCGGGTGCGAACATTCTACCCGGCCCAAAATGAGGAATCATGCGAAGAATGAGGTTGAGAAATATTTACTCACGAGATACTTTTTCTCGTTTGTTTGTGTTTTAGGTGGTTTGAAACAAATCTATCTATATATTACTACTAAAATCGCAATTATTTATCATACGTGTAGTTCATTTAATTATATCACATCATCAAATAATTTTATACATTTATCTATTCACTCTTATTTTATTTTTTATTTATACAAATTTCTTAAATTAACACTCCAAAATATTTTTCATTGTACATCATACTTAATTAGTGTCCATAATATAATATGTTCATTAATGGTCCGTAAACTCCATTATAAAGATATGTATATAGATAGATGATCCGTAAATAGTTAACGTTATACGGCTCATCCACCAACATACATATAATTATGCACTTACAAAAAACATTATTATCATATTTAATCAATATTCATGATTTAATGAGGGTGAATAGATTATCCGTAAACTCCATTATAAAGAATACAATATGCAGTTTTATTTTAGTGCAGTTTTATTTTTAATAATTATATAAAATTCCTAATTTATATTTTCTTCTATTAATATAAATTCACACATATAACTTTTGATTTTCATCAATACACCTTATAAATTATTCCAATCAAAAAATTATATTTCTGATACATCATGTTAATTTTCCTATATAATTCTCTTTTATATTTTACATATTCAAATTTAAATTCATTCTTAAAATATATGACCATACCGTGCAAGGCACGAGGACACATGCTAATTTATAATGTATTTAGATATCGGTTTCTCATCTAGATGACTAGAATGTATTGCAAAGAGATCATGATAAAGTAGGAGTTAAGCGTCATGGACTCATGGGCGCTAGTGGACGAGTCTCCACTACAAGTGGCGGATCTAGAAAATTTTTCAAGTGGGGGCGATTTTAATTCCATATATTTTTCATTTCATAAATCAACATTTATATTAATATTTTAAAACTAAAAAAAGTATGAGATCCACCTTTTGAAATTTGATTAATTCATGCAATATATACTCTATTTTTTAGCGTTTTTAAAAACTATTTAAATAATATAAGATTTTCAATTTAATAAAAAATTAAAACATGAAAGGGAAAAAACAAACGAGAAATAAACATGTTTAATAAACACAGAGATTTTAATAAGGCAATTAAGACTCAATTTTTTAACAAAAATAGAAAAAAGAAGGGTTGGGGGAAGGATTGAACCCATGACCTCGCCGCTTTTTTTATACAAGTTTCAAGACAAATACCACTAAACCAATGCATTTTTCTTGTAATTTACTCATCATTTTATGTATACATAATAAATTTTCAAAATTCAAAGGGGGGCATAACAAAAAATTCGACATATTATAAGGGATTCGCCGGGGGGAAGCGGGGATCCGCCACTGTCCACTACAACATGGTAGAGAGATATTGTTTTGTGGGGAATGAGTTGGTTTGTCCTTAACACTGGGTAATCCTAGAACGAGTTGGTAGTCGCGATTCCGGGGTCATGCAGTACATTTGTCCTCCATGTATTAATTTCGGAAATTATTTTTCTAATTTTTTATTCAAATGTATACATTTAAGAATCTAATTTTTTTATTCAAATGCATTAAAAGGTGATATGAAATTTTAATTCAATTTCAAACCAAACCCAACAAGTTTACATTTGGGTTTTGAAAAAATTAAGTGAATTTATTAACTTCTCTAATGAAGATGCCTAAATGGCTGAAGATTACCCCCTTTGGGATCGGGTTCTAGGACTGCTACAGTCCCCTTTGTGTTGCCTCTGGGAGCGTAAACGTATTCCAACCTTGTATTAGTGACCTCTGCTTTTGGGCCTTCCCTGCAATATAGTAATCCTTTTTGGGATGATGCGTCTACAGACAAGGAGTTGTCCGATGAAGGAGAATGATCCCAAATGTCTAACTATCCTTCTGACTGTTGAAGAGATATGTCGCATTCAACGTCCATGACAGTATGATATTATTGTCAAGGTTTTGGGTCGAAATGTGTTTTCCCTCAATAGTCTCATACACAAATGGAAACTGAAAGGAGAGTTTACAATGATCGACATTGGCAATGAGTACTATGTTATTAAATTTCAGAATATGGAGGATCTCTAACATGTTATGACTGGCTGCCCTTGGTTAATGGGTGAGAATTATGTAATGGTTCAGAGATGGGGGCCGAACTTTATTGCTTTAGAGGAATCTATACAATTTGTGACGACGTGGATTTGGTATCCATGGAATATTTTGACAATGACATTCATCACAGATTGGGAGCAAACTGGGACGTGTCCTCAAGATCAATAAAACCACAAGTACAACGGTGTGGGGGAGATTCACAAGGTTGAGTGTTGAGATCAAAGACATTACTAAGCCGTTTCTTGCGAAGTTATTCATGAATGGTAGAATATGGAAAATCTGGTACGAAGGCTTTAAGATGATATGTTTCCAATGTTGCGAAATTGGACATTATGTTGTGTTTTGGGCAGATTTTGTATCGTGACACAATCCTCTTTGATTGTGGAGTATGGAGTCACGGATTAGACATTGTAGGAAAAAAACAAGCTTTCAAGAGAATGGATCGGAATTATATTGATGTATGGAAGTATGATTGTAAGCGTATGCTTGTCTTGTTTACAAAAGGTTAGCACATTCTTTATATAGAGGTCCAATGATAATCCTAGAAGAGATAAGACTTACCGTAAAAATAAGATAATATCATGGCTTGGAACCTAAGATAAGATAAACAAACAAGGTAAAAATATTTCCTTATATGGGATAAGGAATATTATAACCCATAAAACAATATATCTCCTAGCGCGTGTGCCTTGACGGGTTCCTCCTTTTTCCGAGATAAGGGCATCATAAATATGGAAACAAGATCTTCCTGGACGCGTCATTTGGTGGCTACTCTTCACAGCCCCTCTTGATGACGGTCATTCTTAGAACATCATTCTTCAACAACGATCTCGATGATCTGCGCCTTCGTGTCTAGACGCCTCTGGGCTTTCCACGTGGACGGGATCCAAGGGTCCTAACAATACCCCTAAGGCGTTTGGCAAGTGAAACGTCTGAGCATGGGACACACATTTAATTCGTCACCTTGGAATAAGGATTTCTACCGATCGCATCAAACGTCTTGTCAAGATCTTTTCAAATTTCAAACTTTGATTTCTTCCTCATTTAAGGCAAAGCATAGTTGCCTTTTCTCTTCACATCCCTGCACCTCTGCATTCTTTAAATGCACAACTCTTTATCTCTTTCCTTCTTCTTCATTTCTCTTCTCGCTTCCTTCAAAGTTCTTCTCCAATGGCGGAAAAACTACTTCTGGCCCAATCGACACTCAAAAACCCAACGACGAGCATCTTCTCTCCCCCCCCCCCCACCCACCCCACCCCAACACATTCTCGCTAAACCCTACCAAAGGGCTTCTTTTGTCACAAACCCTAAGCCCTTTGTCACGGTCGTCAAATTTCCAAAAGATGTTGACATGATGGCGTCGGATGAAACTGTCTATCTGGACCACTATGGCAATGGGTGGATATGTATGTTTGAGTATATGTTAGGGCCCTAACATCGCTCGCCGCGTAAAGGTTAGACGTGTTGAGATGGAGAGGTATGGATCGAGCCTGACGCTGACCAACAGAAGACAATGTATTCGCAAGTGTCATATAAGACTGTGAAAATTGAGTGCTACGCGACGCGGTGAGTTCCTAAAATAGCACGCCATAGTTCCGGAGGATCGCGACAGCTGGCATTGTTTACGCATCAAGACTTATGTCTGTTGGAGATATACTTTCCTTATTTGATAAAAGGGAATATTTTCTGACATGTATATTTATCTTATCTTAGGCTCCAAGATAAAATATATTTCTATCCTTATAGTAATATCTTATTCCTTGTCCAATCACCCTTGAACTCCTATATAAAGGGGGTGCCAATACCTTGTAAAATACAAACGATTATACATACTCAGATACTCGCATACGCTCTTGCAATAGTACAATTCCTACTTTTTCTCATGACCAACCCATTCTTTCTTTATTCAGTGTGTAACCCTTGACCCCATACTCCACAAATGAGCGGATAACGTCACAATACGAAATATGCCCAAAACAGTTGGCGCCCACTGTGGGGTTGGGAGTCAAAAAGGTTATACCTTCTTTCCAAACCACAAGATACCACCGATCGTAGTACCATGTCCAACGACGGACCAACCAACAACGACACTACCGCAACTACATTAACAATACCACCCCAGATCTTACCCGATCTAGTCGATCAGGGCAGCTCAAGAGACCAATACACTGTTACCGTGGCGGAATTGCGCGAAAAGATGCGAGCTTTGGAGGAGTCATGGGCCACCCATAAGGCACAATCCGAAGCACGACTCCAAGAAATCATGAAGGAGAATGCGGCGTTACATTCTTAGAATGTGTCCATGCCGCCTGACGTGGCCTAAGGTCGTTATGCCAAATCAAAGTAAACCTCAACTTCCAAACTAGTATAGTAAGTAAGCAAGGGTCGAAATCCCAAGAGAATCACAAACGTCTGTATTCCTGTCACAAATTAAATACCAATCGAACAATAGTAACAAAGGGGGGGGGGGGGTTTGAGGTTTGGTTTTGCTAATGTCTAAAGATGTCTCAAATAAAAGGGAAAATATTCCTCCTAGCAAATATCCACAATTCACTAAAGATGGTTGATCATAGACTATCTCAAATTCTTCTTCCTTCCTATGGTTGTTCCTGTCCCGATCGTGAGTAGATTAATAGGTCAACCAGACCTAAGAACCCTTACCAGTGAATAACCCTAGCACCACTAGTGATTCAACCCAAAGGCAGCTTTGCACATAAGAATTAACCAGGATGCATGCAATACTTCAACCAAAAGCATTCAGCATACAATTATCTCTCCCTACGATAAACAATCTCAACTAGGTCATGCAAATCGCAGTTGCTACAGCAGAATAGGACGTTAGCCCAATAGTTTCCTAATCATAGCAGTCAGAAAATCACCAATAACAACTAGTTGCGCAGGCTAGTGAAATCAGTAAGATTCAATAAGAATAAGCTTAGAAGAGATAATACAATCCAATAGGAACTCGAATACGAATAACAGTCTCACAACCAAAATCCAATGAATGCTTCAATTGCCAGGCGGAACCAAGAAGGTTAATTCCTCCTCATGTTCTTCATAAATTAAGAAGTGAAAAGTGAAATGTAAAACTCAACTGAATCTAGATCAGGATAATAAAAACCTAAAACTAAGAGAGTATATATAGGTGGGCTAACAAATGACCTAGCCCAACTGAAAAATAGAAAACGAAAACAATTAAAATGAAATAAAGAAATCAGGAAAGATAGATTCGGGAAATCCCGAAATAAGTTTGTCGTGATGACCCGCGATCGCGGGTAATGGACCGCGATCGTGGTTGCTTGTAGCTCCGCGCTCTTCGCATTCTTCTGCGCTTGCAGAAATATCTCGAACGCCCCGAAGTCCCGCGATCGCGGCACCCTTTCCCGCGGTCGTGGTTAATGCTCGACCTTCTGCGCCTGCACTCTTCTCTTATACTCTTCTATAGGCCTTCTCTTGGCTTCTTCTTCTTCAATGTCTCTAACAATCTTCAAATAGGCTCAAACATCTCCAAAAACACCAAGACTTCGCCTCCGAACTCCATGCACATGAATGTGTCTAAAGCTACCCGAATGACACCAATAAATCCTCTAATGACTCTTAGTTAAGCCCTACAAAGTAGTGCTTATCACCGCCACCAGCACCGCAATCTCGCTTCTAGTACATCTATGGCGACAACACCGTGAGATGTATCGACCTCAACTCCATCATCGCCAACCCATCCGTTTATACTCCAACGATGATGTTGTCATCTAACATTGGTGGATCTCAACGCCCACCAATAGCGACAACAAGACACACCGCGTACAACCCAGAAACGACCTATCCAATGGATGGCATCCGGACGGTGTCTGTCGACGACATCATCGAACATAAATGGTGCAAAAAGCTTAGACCTTTGGATGAAAGGTTCGCCCAAATCCTAGGAGTACTAAGGCTCATCGATGAGGAAGACGACGAGTGCTACGCTGACTCGCCATTCAACGACACCATTGCTCGTGTCGAAATCCCTAAGAAGTACTCGGTGCTCGACATGCCAACATACGATGGGAGAGTCAATCCCGACGAACACGTTTCATTGTATAAGTAGAAGATGATGATGAGAACGGTTCCCAAACATCTAAAGGAGGTCGTGATGTGCAAGTGGTTCGGATCCACTCTAAAGGGCTCGACCCTGACGTGGTTCATACACCTCTCCAATGGAAGCATATATTCGTTTGTTTGGAATAATTAACATGTTCAAAACCCAGTTTGCTAGCAGCCAACGTTTGTAAAAATAGTCCATCGACCTTTACCGCGTCACGCAACGACCTGGAGAGTCGCTAAGGAAATACCTTGTCAGGTTCAATGATGAGAAGATCTCGATTCCACGATGTGACACCCCTACCGCCATAGAAGCATTCAAGCGAGGTTGTTCGAAAAACCAGAACTATCTTGTGACCTGAAGAAGTATCTATGTCAAACCTTCAAAGACGTCAAAGCCAAAGCCATGATGTATATCAGATTGGAAGATGACGGTCTCGTATCCAGGAAAATCCCAGAACCGTAACCAAGCAGGCATGCCAACAAGACCGAGTTGCGTTACAAGCCTTATCCTCACGTGAAACCTCCCAACCGGACGATCAACGATATTCGCGACCACCGACTCGATCTCCAACACGATCAAGATCTTTATCCTCTTTTACAACACTATTCGTTCACCGTCGACCATGACAGAGTGCCCAATGCGATGAGCAAACTCGGTGACGTTGTAAGATGGCCTAGAAAACCAAAGAATCCCGTAAATTGGAGAGTCACCGAGAAGTGATGTGATTTCCACAATGACGGAGGGCACATTACGGACGACTGCATCATGCTAAGAAAGGAGGTCGCGCAGCTACTCCAAAAAGGGTACCTCAGGGATCTAATCACTAACAAAGCTAGAGCAACCCTCGATCGAAACATGCAAGGAGAGGTGCCGCCACCTCCTCCTCCCCACATCAAGATCGTCAATTGTATCTCCGGAGGGTCAGAGATTTGCGGAACAACTGTGTCAGCCGCCAAGCACCACATAAGGGAAACCGACTCCGAAAGGCCAATGACCGTCGCCATAAAAGAATTGAAGATGTTCTTTCATATTCGACGAGCATGATCACGTCATAGCGGAGCACCACGACAACCTCATCATATCCCTCACTATAGGGAATTGCATAGTACAACGCATCCTGGTCGACAACGGCAGGTCAACGAACATCATGATGATTGAAGCCCTCCACAACCTCGGCCTAACCCAAGAAGACATTTTCAAGACTCAGTCCCGCTAGTAGGATTCAGCGGTGAAGTAAGCAACACATTGGGGGAGATCACGCTAACCACCTATTCAAGCGGGGTGAACCTCAAAGTCCATTTCTTAATCATGGATTGTCCATCACCTTTCAATGTCATCTTTGGACGTCCTTGGATACACAACATGAGAGCAGTCCTGTCAATGTACCATCAGACCGTCAAGTTCCCCACCAAATGGGGCGTGCAAGAGATCAAGGGCGAGCAAATGCTGGCAAAGGAATGCTACAGGATATTCATGAAGTCAACGGTCATGTAGAAACAAGTCAAGGGATAGACAACATAGCAATTAATAGACTGCATGATGTCTACACATTACACGAAGCCAGAGCCTTTTGTACTCGACGAGGTAATCTTAGATCCGTTAAACCTAATCAAGTTGTGAAGATTGTCATAAATATATCCAATGGAACCAGAAAGCAATTGATTGATATCATGTGGTCCCACTCGAAATGTTTTGCATGGACACACGAGGACATGACTGGAATTATTCCCGACGTGATCGTCCACAAACTCAACGTGGACTCTCGACATCCACCTATCAAGCAGAAACGGAGAAATTTTGCACCCGAGAGGAACAAGGTGATAGATGAAGAAGTGTGAGCACTAGTGGAGATCGGCAAGATCAGAGAAGCCCGATATCCAGACTGGTTAGCAAACTTGGTGGTGATGGTCCAAAAGAAGAACGAGAAGTGGAGAGCCTGTGTCGACTTCACCGACCTTAACAAGGCCTGCCCTAAAGACTCATTTCCCTTACCTCACATCGACGCCATGGTCGACGCTACCGCCAGCCATGAAATGCTAACTTTCATGGATGCATTCAATGGTTACCACCAAATCCATAAGAGTCCACATGATCAATAAAAGACCACCTTCATCACCAACCAAGGGATCCATTGCTATAAGGTCATGCCGCTTGGCCTTAAGAATGTCGAGACCACTTACCAAAGACTAGTCAATAGAATGTTCAAAGACCAAATCGATGACACAATGGAAGTCTACATCGATGACATGCTATTCAAGTCGAAGAAAGCGGTCGACCACATCCAACATCTAAAGATAGCCTTCAAAATCCTAGAGAAATATGACATGAAATTGAATCCCACCAAATCTGTAACACCCCCAAATCTTTAGCCCATTTGGAAAGGTATTACCGTCAGTGACCTCGGTTTCCACACCGAAGCCACCCCAGGCTTTACCATTGAAACACAATTCATAAAGAACACTTATGATACAAAATTACCATAACTTTCATTTAAAACATAGTCGCGGAATTTCAACACAATTCTAAATGCGACAAAATACAAAGTTATTACAATACAACGAAAGACTTAAAATAATTTACAAGAGTATTGACCTTAGTAGTCAACGTCCAAAGATCGTAGCCTGATTAAAACATTTTCAAATACCGTTCATCCTCATAGTCGTTCTGGCCTTCTCAAATCCTCAACTCACCTAATGTGTCGAAACGGGCGGACGACACCAACCATGACGATGCAAATAACAAAAATACAGGGGGTTAGTCTAAAGAATAGACTAGCAAGGGCACAAAGCAGGAAGTTCAAAGTAGTTGTATTAGGTTAGACTCATCGCTTCTCGAATAATAACCGATCAGGATAGTCAACCACCATAATCCTACTAGAATATATGAAAAGGCATGATCAAGAGATGATTCTAAAAGACCGAGTCTTATAACAATCAATCCCAAAAGAAGACTCCAATGAATTAAGTCTTATCGGAAATATGACAAATGTCTGGAACATTAATTAATCATTCAAGCGTTCAAAAACGACTTGATGTTTCGGTTCACGACCAACCTCACCGCATAAAGCGAATCCAGATTGGAAAGAGAACGTACTCTAATCAAAGTCAGGACGAGTTTCCTAGCTATACTATTGCCTAGCTGCACTACTCGTCAATGGTATATTAATTGTGTGCGACAACGGCACTTATCTCATTTAATTCCAAAACGATCATCACGTTATAAGCTTTTAAATCTCCTCACAAGAGATATCGGATCTCCTCACAACAGATATCAGATCTCCTCACAAGAGATATCAAAGGGAATAAATCCCGAAAGATTTGGCACTAGCGAAGTGCACCAACCCTGAGTAAGGGCATGGTCATGACCAGAGAGAGTACTGGGGAAAAATCCACCAAGCACCAGTTATAAAGAAACAGCTAAACCCCCACAAGGTACATAGCGTTCCTACGAATACTCGTTCTAACTAAACAGTTACGAACGCAGTAATAATCCACATCAATGCCATTACGGCCAAATAACAGATATGATAGCGTTAATCTAACAGATATATAACCTATCATAATATCTGTATGTAATCACATATATTTATATATAATAGCGTTGTTCTAACAGATATACAACCTATTATAATATCCATTTTAATTTCCAAAACAGTTTCACAAAACCGTTCCCAGACAAGAACAATAATCATCCCAAATTAATTAACAATTAAACAATTGATAATTAATGGAAATATGGAATGATGAGCAAGAGCGAACCGTCACTTGCCTGGAGTAGATTCGGCGATGAATCTAGACGAGACGACTATCGATGATATCCTTTCTGAGGATATGGCCTAAGCTTCAGAATAACTCTAACAGATTAGGAGTCCACACGCGATCCAGCACGTGACAAATTAATTAATATCAATTAATTTGTCTGGACGAACTCAAGAAATTAAATTCAATAAATTCTTATGATATTAAATCATAAGAATATTGATTGAATTTTCCTAAAGACAGATACGGATGAAAGGGAGTCGAAATTATACCGCTCGAATAATTTCGGGTTAAATCTGAACTTGATGGGTTTTGGGCTTACTCGGCCCAACTGAGAATTAATTAGCAAAGGAGGGGCCCACCTCACTTTGCTTCATCTTCAACCTCCCGTCAACATAACAGAGCAACAACACAACTACAACGACGCATCTTCAACACATCGGCGGGGACCTCGGCCTCGCTGGGCTTCCGCCGCCTCGACGCCGGGAGGTTCTGCTCAACGACGGCGAGCACAATAGCAGCAGGAGCTCGCACAGGGGCTCGGCGGAGCACAGAGGCGAAACAGGGGAAGCCGGAGACGAGAAGGAGCTCGGCAAGGCGGCGAAGCACAGCGGCTCGCCGGGGAAGATGGAGGAGATCGGCGCGACCAGGGGAGAAGGAAGGGTGACTCGCGGTGGCTCTCGGCTCGCATAGGGGTGGTCGAGCGGTGCCCGTGACAACGACACCTCCACAGCACGCCGGTGGGAGAGATATGGAGAGGGAGAGATGGCGTGATTTCAGCTTCTCCAACGAGCTCCTTAAATAGCTCCAGGAGAAGCCCCGACCACTCATGCAGGAGAGCCCAAGTGGCTTGGCCACAGGGATAAGATTGCAGGAGATCAAGTTGCCCCCGACAAGGATACAGGGATAAGGTTTGCTGGAGGATAAGATTGGTATGGATTTTAAACCCCGGAAATTATATGTTTGTATCCAAACAAATATTCTAAGTCCCGAAAATATATCGAATGTATTTTATACCACTCAAGGAATTATTTCGGAGATCATGGATGTTACGGAAAATCCGAACTCCACTGAAAGCGAAATAATTATAGAACGAAGGATGGGAAAATTACCTAAATACCCTTACTAAAATTGAGGGGTATTACAAAATGTTCCTTTGGAGTCTCATCAGGCAAATTCTTGGGCTACATAGTGACGCAACGGGGGATCAAAGCCAATCCCGATCAAATTAAATCAATCTTATATCTTCAATCCCTACAATGCGTGAAAGACGTTCAGAAGTTGACAGACAGGGTCGCTGCACTCAACATGTTTATCTCAAAGGCGTCAGACGAGAACCACTTGTTCTACGACATCTTGAAGAAGAACAAGTCATTTGAATGGACAAACGAACACGAAAAAGCATTCCAAGAGTTTAAAAGGTACCTAACTTGTCTCCTCATACTCTCAAAGCCAAAAGACGGTGGATCCCTATATATATACACTTGGCGGTCACGGAAACAACAGTAAGTGTTGTCCTAGCAAGAGAGGAAGATGGCGAGTAGCTGCCTTTCTACAATGGAAGTAAATATGTTCACCAGATCTAAAATATTTATTTCTTTCCTTTTTTTGTCCTTTAATTGATTGGTGATGGAGGGATACACCCATAGGCGGCGACACGGGGAAGAGGCGCCCTTAGGCGGTGGCACGGTGGGAGGTGTTTGGGCGCCAGCGCGGAGGGTGAGGCCCTTGCGCGGCGGCACAGAATGAAGGAGAGGCCTTAGCCGGTGGCAGGAGGTCTTGGTCGGTGGTGTGAGCCTTGGTTGGCAGCGTGGAGGGGGAGCCGGAGCCCTTGGTCGGTGCCCCAAATTGGATCTGGGGAAGAAATAGGAGGAAGAAAAATATTTTTTTTTATATAAAATTTATAGGGTGAGTCGCGGCACTGTGCATCGACTTATATATATAATTTTTTTTGTTTTGAAATAGAACCGAAAAATATAAATAATATAGTCGCTGGTTGAAACATCGACTCTTACTTTTAAAAATAAAAATCAAAGTCTGTTTCGGCATAAGTCGTTGTTTCGTTCACCGTTTTATTTTACAGTAGTCGCTCCTATGTACAACAACTTAGTCCGAGCCTCCGACAGCCAACCTATTCTCGGAATAAGTTTCATTCCGAGCCTAAATTGAGAACAAATTTGTAATAAATGCCTACTTTGGTAAAAAATTCTGACCTCTTTTGCCGTGGCTAGGAGCAAGTGATTTGAAGCAGCCCCGTTGCCACCTATAGCCAGCTTCTTGCCATGTGTCTTCTCTTCTTTGCCTCTAAGAGCTCTCCTTTGCTCATTAGCTATGTGATCGGCCATGATCTCATGTGGGGCCAAAGGAAGTAAGGTGATTCTTTTGCCTTTCAAATGGAAGGAATACTCATTGGAGATCCCTTGGTGTATCACCCCTCTATCAAACTGCCATGGTCCTCCTAGAAGCAAATGACAAGCGGTCATGGGCAACACATCACATACCACCTTGTCTTGGTAGCCTCCTATGGAAAACCTGATTTTGGCTTGCTCATTCACTTTAAGAGGATTGTTAGCATTCGGCCAACAAAGAGTATAAGGTTGAGCATGTAGAGTAGTAGGAAGGGCAAACCTTTTTACTACCTTTTGGTCGATTATATTGCAACATGAGCCACCATCAATCAGGGCCGTCCAATCGATTTTAGAGGCCTTGTGCCAAAATCAAATATGGCCCAAAATATTAGGATTTAAAAACGAAATCATAAAAACTATAAGTGGGGAGAGGAACAAGATAATAATAACATGAAAAAAATTAAATTAACACTTTACCATTCTCCAAAAAATAAATGAAGAAAGAAGAGATACACAAGAATAGAATGTTAGAAATTTGGCATTACCTACTAAAATTTCAAATATTTTACCCGATTCCAAAATTTTAATTGTAAAATACTAATCAGTTACAAATCATATATACAAGCTAATTAAGAACATAAACTACTTTAAAAAACGAAAGAGAAACATTTACTTCTAGGAAGTCAAAATTCCATTATACTAACCGACTATATGTATATATAAGAAAAATTTTCTAGATAGCAAAGCCATTACAGGAAGGGTACAAACTACAAATTCGAATTTCTAGATGCAATGCGTGCAAATTAGGGAAAAAATCAAAAGCTATCAAATGAAACTAATAAAAAAAAAATTAGAATTCCAAATCGATGAAACCATAATCTAAAATTCCAATAGCAGCATACACACAAAGGGAAAAATGAAGAAAGGAAGGAAAATGAACTCACTTTTTTTTCTATGTAATCCAAAATTCAAGGGATTATATTGTTTCTCTTTGGAAGTGGAATGAAGATCAAATAGAGGTAGAGAGATGCAGTCTGGATATGGATAGATATTACAAAAGATGGAGAGGGATAAATCCGTATCACAACCATTAAAGAAGATCGGAATATAAATCACTCGTTAATCACTTTGAATTACCGTTCCATTTGCAATCTGATTTAATACTTGTATCGCACTTCTTCAACAGGTCCCTGACCTTGTCGTTACCACGCCATCGCGGCACATGCAAATTTACCCTTGGTCGATTTACATCGCAACCCTCTTACGCCTAGTTGAGCTGCATCGCACCCCTTGCATGGTCGAGTGACATCGTACCCCTGGCTATATCGGCTCGCTACCATGACGACCCATCTATATGTCACACCCCTTGGGTTACTTTGTGACGCTCTCTCGCTCTCGTCTCTACGATGCCATGACCCTGACGGTCACTTGTTAATATCGCGACGCAAATGCCGCGATCTCTCTCGTCTCTACGTTGCCCTGACCCCTGGCTAGTCACTTGTTAAATTCGCGATGCGAATCCCGCAATCTCTCTGTCTCCATGATGTTGTGACCCTTGACGGTCACCTATTACTACTGCGATGTGAATCTCGTGATCTTTCTCGTCTTTACGATGCCATGACCCCTGGCGGTTACCTATTACTATTGCAATATGAATCCCGCAATCTTTGTCGTGACATAAGCTTCATGATCGAGCTATAGCCAACAAAGTCGTTTATCTATGATAGACAATGACGCGCTCAGTCCAAGTAACACACCTTACACATTATCTTAGAAAGCTTAAGTATTTGTACTTGCTACCTCTCAACTAAGTCATAGGGTCAAGAAAGAACCATTACTTGAGCACATATGTAGCTAGTCTCCAAGCGCAGAAACACTTACGATAACTTTTGATAAACATGTCGAAAGGAGGGATGAAGGCAAAATAGTGAAAACACAAGCGTTGAAATTGAAAGAAGCAAATCTTATTACTCATTCATAGAAGGTATAGTTTTCTGGTCTACATATGCTATACAAAGAATCTATTATATCTACTACGTTAGCTATTGCTCCAAACACCTCCAAACTCCACCTTCAATGCCTTCATCGATGTCTCTGACATCTTCGATCGACCTTGTCAACGTTGGCGCAATGCAACAAGCTCGGGAATCATCTTCGCAACGTGATCATGTTCTCTTCTGTGATTGATCCAAACCTTGGTGTACTTGCATATGCAAAGACAAAAGGGCATGCCATACAGACAAACAAGCAAGTCATGCAAAGAAGGTTACTGCTAATTAAACACCTCGTTCCCATGGACGAGGGCAAAACATTGTCAAACAGTGGGGTGGGCCCAAAAGTTCAAAGCACTGTCCCACTAAGGGAGACGGTCAATGATGTGTCCCTTGTGAGGATCTCAAGCTTCAAGGAAAGCTTGACACCAAAACCCCAAGCCAATTCCTTCTCGGCGTCGACGGTGGATTTGCTTGACAAGCAAAGTTAGCCAAGCTATTGTAAATATTTGGAGGCAATTTATGTGGAAGGATAACTACTAGCAATCCTTGGATAAACGCACCAAAGAAATGTTGGAGGATCATAGATTGGATCCAGGATAAATGCACCTAAAACCGCTCTACTAGGTTCGGATGAACACACCAAACAATGACGCAAAACTGAAAGGCTCTCAAAGGCTTTTTGTGCTCAAAAGATCAAGATATATTCAAGTTCAACGTGCCAAATAATGTAGCTGCAAGCCATATTATACACACAAAGAAATACCTAAATTGTTTTAAACACATTTCATATGGAAAATCATAAAGTGGTGCTATAAATGGGCTGGTCAAATCTCAATGCCATTTGCCTTCAATTTTGGAGATAAATGGCAGCAACCAATTTTCCACGTCACCACAAAACTTGAGCGATAAGGCACGAGCCAATTGGGAGATGGCCTTGCATTAGTGCCTTGACAATGCCGACGTCGGGGACTCCTTGACATCCAATGCCATCTCCGGGCAAACCTTGAAACTCTCCACCACTCTTGGGGTCTAATGGCTTGTAGGGATGTCAAAAAAAAGATGGTAGAAGTTGAGCCTCATTTGGAGCTCCGTAGCCTGGTGAATGTCGCTGCTTCCCTTCTTGGCCAATGCCCGACGTCGGAGAGCCTTCCTAGATGAGTGCCATCACCGAGCCATTTGGCACTAAGCTCGGCGCTCCAAGGCTCATAAGACCCCTTTGTATGCCTTCTTGGAGTTGCTTGTCTTGGGCTCTCGTGATGACACCTTTGGCTTGTGAAGTGCTAAGGTGGCCTTGATTAACCCTAGCCAATGCCCGAGCACCCGAACATGTGAGCGGCGTTGTAGGAGCTAGATAGCTTGGCACCGACACTCTTGCACTCTTTTGGGCTTGCACCTCCACTTGATCATCCTCTTCCAAGGTGGCCCCCTTTGGTGACAATTGGCCATGGTTGCCATTCTTCCCTAGCTTGGCGTCGGCGGCATCGGCATGGCATTATCCGCGACCTTGTCTTTGGCCTTCACCTCTGGCGCGTCCTTGGTGCTTGCTGGAGTGGTGGCTCCTTGAGGTGAAGCAACTTGATTCACATCATCCTCCCTCTCTTGAAGAGGATTCGACCCCGAATCTCCTTGCTCCTCTTCGTCTTCTACATGGTTCGCCACAAAAGGCTTCAAATCTGCAACAATGAAGACATCATGCACACCATAATCATTAGGCAAATCAAGTTGGTATGCATTGTTGTTGATCCTTTTGACCACTTGGAAAGGTCTGTCGCCTCTTGGCTTGAGCTTATAGTTCCCAAGCGTAGGAAATCTCTCTTTTCTTAGATGGATCTGCACCAAGTCGCCAGGCTCAAAGATGACTTCCTTTATTTCTTTATTAGCTTGCTTCACACATTGCGTTGTGCGCTCTTCAAGCTTCTCCTTGGTGGCCTTATGCAGCTCTTGCACAAATTTGGCATGGTCCTTGCCTTCTTCATCTTCCTTGTCCTTAAGCGTGTAAGGAACCATGTCAAGAGGAGTGATTGGATTACGTCCATACACAACCTCAGAATGAGTCTTCTTGGTGGTCGAATGCACTAAGCGGTTGTAGGCAAATTCAATGAAAGATAAGCACTCTTCCCACCTGCGCAGGTTAGTACTCAACAATGCACGTAGTAAAGCTCCTAAGTCCTATTGACAACCTCAGTTTGGCCATCGATTTGTGGATGACACGAAGTAGAGAAGAGTAGCTTAGTTCCTAGCCTATAACATAGTGTTTTCCAGAAATAGCTAAGGAATTTAGCATCTCTATCCGACACTATTGTCCTTGGAACTCCAGGTAATTTCACTACTTCACAAAAGAACAAGTCAGCCACATGTGATGCATTGTCGGTTTTATTGCATGTTATAAAATGTGCCATTTTCGAAAACCGATCAACCACCACAAAAATTAAGTCTTCCCTCTCTTAGTCCTAGGTAAACCTACAACAAAATCCATAGAAATGTCTTCTCATGGGACAATAGGAATAGGAAGGGGAGTGTATAGGTCATGGGGGTTTAGCTTGGTCTTGGCCCTAACACAGGTGGTACATGAAGCACAAAATTTCTCAACATCCTTAGCCATCCTCGGCCAATAGAAATGTTCCCTCAATGTGCCTAAGGTCTTTGCTACCCCGAAGTGCCCCATTAGTCCGCCCCCATGTGCTTCATGAATGAAAAGTCTACGAACGGTACCACTAGGAACACAAAGCCTATCTCCTCTAAACAAGTAACCATCATGCAAATAGAATATGCCTTGGCTACCCTTACCCTCACATGCTCGAATTGTTTCACAAAAGTCAGGGTCATTAAAATACAAAGATTTTATGCATGCAAACCCTAGAACTCTAGCATCCAAAGAAGTGAGAAGAGTGTACCTCCTTGATAGGGCATCAGCCACTATGTTGTCTTTTCCCTTCTTGTGTTTGATCACGTAGGGAAATACCTCTATAAACTCCACCCACTTGGCATGCCTTCTATTGAGCTTGCTTTGGCCCTTAAGTTACTTCAATGCCTCATGGTCCAAATGAATGGCAAACTCCTTAGGCATAAGGTAGTGTTGCCAAGTCTTGAGCACTCGGACAAGAGCAAACAAGTATTTATCATAGGTGGGATAGTTGAGCTCGGCGCCACTCATTTTCTCACTAAAATAGGCTATTGATCGGCCTCTTTGCGTCAACACTCCTCCAAGGCCAATTACCGAGGCATCACACTCTATCTCAAAGGTTCTTGTGAAGTCCGGAAGTGCAAGCAATGGTGCATGGGTGAGCTTGTCCTTGATCATTTGAAATGCAGCCTCTTGCGCCTCACCCCAATGGAACATCACATTTTTTCTTGGTGAGCTCGGTCAATGGCGTGGCTATTGTACTAAAGTCCTTCACAAACCTCCTATAGAACCCCTCCAAGCCTAAGAAGCTCCTCACTTGTGTCATGATGGTAGGTGTCGGCTATTCTCTTATGGCTTTCACCTTCTCCTCATCAACCTTCAATCTTGTCTTACTCACAACAAAGCCAAGAAAGACAATATGACCGGAGTAAAAATGGCATTTCTTGAAGTTGGCATATAACTTTTCCTTCCTAAGGACATCTAGTACTTGTTTTATATGATAAGCATGTTCTTGTAAGTTCTTGTTATAAATCAATATGTCATCAAAATAAACAACTACGAATTTCCCTAAGAAAGGCCTAAGCACATGATTCATCAACCTCATAAAAGTACTAGGAGCATTAGTGAGTCCAAAAGACATTACTAACCATTCATACAAGCCATACTTGGTCTTGAAAACAGTTTTCCACTCATCTCCTTCTTTCATCCGGATTTGGTGGTACCCACTTTTGAGATCTATCTTTGGAGAATAATTTGGCGCCATGTAACTCATCAAGCATGTCATCCAGCCGAGGGATGGGATGTTTATACTTGATGGTGATGTTGTTGATGGCTCGACAATCCATGCACATTCTACAACTTCCATCCTTCTTAGGCACAAGTATGGCAGACACGACACAAGGGCTCAAGCTTTCCCTCACATATCCCTTGTCAAGTAGCTCTTGGATTTGCTTTTGTAGCTCTTTGGTTTCCTCTGGATTGGTCCTATAGGCTGCCTATTTGGCGATGTGGCACCAACCACAAATTCAATTTGGTGTTCAATCCCACGAATGGGCAGCAAGCCATTAGGAATTTCCTCTTGAAATAGGTCTTCATAATCCTACAAAGAAGAAAACAAGTTAGTCATAGGCACAAAAAGGAAACAAACTTTTCTTCCCTGAATGGCCTTGTCAACTTCCTTAGCCTTGGCCAACAACATGTGATTGCTAGCCCCGGAGTTGGTGCCTATGGCCAGCTTCTTGTTTCCTCCTTTGTCGTGGCTCTTTTGATTTCTTCTTTGCTCATTGGCCACGTAGTCGGCCATGATCTCATGAGGCACCATTGGGTGAAGAGTAATCTTCTTTCAAGCCATGTGGAAGGAATACTCATTGGTGACCCCTTGATGGATCACCCCTCGGTCATATTGCCACGGCTGCCCAAGTAGCAAGTGGCATGCCGTCATGGGAAGCACATCACAAAGCACCTAATCCTCGTAATCTCCAATGGAAAACTGAATTAAAGCTTGAGTTTGTACCTTGAGAGGAGTGGAGGAATTGAGCCAATTGAGCGTGTAGGGTTGATGGTGACGTGTGGTCTTGAGGTTGAATCTCTTAACCACCTCTTAGTCTATGATGTTGCAGCATGAGCCTCCATCAACAATCACACTACAAACTTTTCCTTGGATGTGACACCTTGTGTGGAAAATGGTTTCACATTGAGATGACAAGGGTTGCGCGTCACTAGCCACCAAGGTCCTCTTGACCACGAATCAATCTCCTATGGCCGCCGTGACATGGACCTCTTCTTCTTCATTTTGGGTGCCATCCTCCTCTTCTAGGACTTCCTCTTCATCCTTCGACACATAGTCACCATGATCATTTAAGAGCACTTACTTCCTTGTAGGGCAGTCCCTAACATAATGGTCGCGTCCCAAGCACTTGTGGCACTTGACATCTCTAGTGCGAGAGTTGTCATCCTTTTTGGGGCCTTGGCTAGGCGGCTGGCCTTCTCTCTTAGGTGGGGCCTTGGCTAGGTCTGGCTTGTTCTCTTGATGCCTAGGAGAGGTTGGAAAGGTGTTAGAGCTTGACGTGGAGCCCCATGGCCGAGATTTTGTGGAACTCTTCCTCCATTGCAAATTTTGGTAGACTTGGGTGGCATACTGAAGCACCTCCTCAATTTGCACATGAGCCCCAAACCTTTGCGTCTCCACCACTTGACCAACGTCAGGATTCAAGCCCGTGGTGAACTTGGACACTAGATAGCCCTCGGGAAAATGAACATTGGAGTGAAACACCAAGTGCTTTAGGTCCTTGTAGAATTCTTTCGGTGTTCGGTTCCCTTGCTTTACTCTCTCCAATTGGACTTGGATTCGGTATTGGAAATCTTGAGGCACAAACTGGGACCTCATTGCCTCTTTGAGCTCCTCCCACGTGGTGATGGATGGGTAGTTATGGTAGGCTCTCTCCTCTTTGTCTTCAAGCCACCAAGAGTAGGCAAAGTCGAAAAAGTGGAAAGTGGCAATGGCCACCCTTTGCACATCGGTATAGCCGTAGTAGTAAAAAACGGCTTCACTTTTGGCCTTCCAATCAAGGTAGGCCTCCGGATCCGACGTGCATGCATAGGGCTGAATGGAGAGCTTCATGCCATGATGTGGCTCCCTCTCTATCCCTAGCTACATCTCCTTGGCCAAAGGCAAAGTGACTAGGCCCTTGCGCGTGTGGCTGCATCCTTCTTCCTCTAGCCCCTTCTTGATGTTCTTGTTCTTCAAGAGGCACTCTCCGTGGATGCAATAGGGGACCAGCCGACAGTTGGTAAGGCCGCCTCATCATCATCTCGAGCAAAGGTGGGTTAGCCGGCGTAAATGGCCGTGTCGACGCTTGGTTGATGGCATCAGGGGAGAAGGGGTTCTCCATATCATCTAAGAGGTGGTCGTGGCCCCTTGAAGGCCGCAACAAATCGGTGATTTCCCTGGCCCAATGTGAAGGCCCTTCCTCTCGAAAGCTCTCTTGGAACTCTCTTTGCTTTGATGAGTTTGGCTGGGTTGAGGTGTAACTCCTACGAGAGCTGCCAAGCCTTTGCTCTGGCTTCTTATCCTTTGCTTGGAGGAGCTCTAGCTGAGTCCTTTCGAACAAGGCTTGGATATCCCTAAGCGTGAGAGGCTTGTTCTCACTATCGTCATCCATGAGACCCTTTCCTTTGTCTCCTTGCATTGACATTTCAAAAAAAAAAAATCAACACAAAAATTAGTCCAAAAACGAATTCACACGGTAGCGACAAAATACCTCCAAGTGGCTCCCTTGTCTTGTCCCTCGCATGACCTTCTTCTTCCTTCAAAGGTTGGCCTCTTAGTGACTTGTTTCCAAGCCGCTTCCAAGACCTTTTAGGCTCACATACACTTGATCTCGGCCCCCACTAGGATGTCCTACACAAGCACTTGAAACCACAAGAAGAAATTTGCAAGCCTTACCAAGCACTAGGGTTTGGGCTCGGAGTGGTGTTTTGGACAAGATGGTTGCACTTTGTTCAATCTCAACTTGTACACGTTATGCAGGCCAAAATATAGATAAGTCACACAAGAAACCTACCAAGTACTTAGCCCCTTACAAACTCTTGTTTTGGACATAAAAACAACTCTTCTTCACTTGCTCTCTTTTTTCTTGGTTTGACCAATCTTTCTAAGGCCTTCCCTTTTGTTTTAGGCCGGGCATGTCTAGTTTAAACATTTCTTTCTAGAGCCTTTTTTTGTTTTTTGTACGTGGGAAAGTTTTCCCTTACAACTTTTGTGATACCCCGTATTTTTGTAAGGTTATTTTGGGAATTATGGAATTTTCCCGAGTACCCGTTGTGTACGTCGGATTTAATTCAGGTAGCTTGAGACATTCTGTAATGTGCTCTATATCTGTAATATTTTTCTCAGTGAAATAATATACAAACAAGGTGCCTTGAATTTTAAATTGTCGTCCGCGTACGATAATTTTTATCCCGGTTTATCGTCAAGCTCGTTCAAAGCCGAATGGGCGGGAAAAGGGGAAAACGGCGACCGCCGTTCAGAAACGGCGACCGCCGTGGTTGGGCTCGAGGAGTCAGCTTGTCAGCTTCCAACTGGCCGCGACAGACCTGGAAACGGCGACCGCCGCGTGCCCGCCGCATGCAAAATTACGGCGACCGCCGTGATTGTCCAGTGGGCTTTGCCCGATGGTCGCCGGCGTCGTTCGAGGCGCGCCGTTGCGTCGGTTGCCGCGTCTGAAGGCTTGCAGCTCAATCCTTGGGGTTTGCCTATAAATAACAGAGCTTGGGCATGGGTTTTGGGTCATCTACAACCCCGAATCGCTGCCAAATTCGCCTCTCGCCGGAGTTTAGTTTTTGCCGGTTTTCTTGTGCTCGCCGGAGGTCTCGCCGGTGTTGCCTTGGTGTGTTTCCAGAGTGCCTTTGTGAAGCTTTTGGTTAGCCTTGGATGTTAGAAGCCAAAGCAAGTCGAAGGAGGCCAAACCGCTCGTGTTTTGGGGTGAGTTTTCTCTCGTTTCAGTCGGCCGTGTTCTTCACGGCGACTGTCCTGTTCTTCACGGCGACCGCCGCCAAGAACGGCGACCGCCGCCAAGAACGGCGACCGCCGCCAAGAACGGCGACCGCCGCCAAGAACGGCGACCGCCGCCAAGAACGGCGACCGCCGCCAGTGCCCAGAACGCCTTCGTGGCTTTGGCTTGGTCGGTTGTCGTCGTGGCGTCGTTCCTTTCGTGTTCTTTCGCCGTGTTTAGATTCGTACTGTTTATGTCGGATCTAACTTAGGGTTCCTTTCATGGGTCGACTCGAAGGTCGTTGTGCTGTCCGAGCTGTACCGCGTCGAGCCCGGAATCCAGTGTCGTCTTTAGACTATTCTGCGGAGTAAGGCAAGTGGCGGTTCACTCTTGCTCTTTCGTTCCATATTTACATTAATTATCAGTAGTTTATCTGAGTAATTAATCTGGAATGAATATTCTGTTTGTCTGGAAACGGTTTTGATAAACTGTTTTGAAAATCATATAATAGGTTGTATATCTGTTAGAACAACGCTATTATCTGTGATCGCCTTTCGGGCCTTTATGTGGATTTATCCTGTAAATGTTGTGGTGCTGTAACTGTTTAGTTAGCACTGTTAGATAGGAACGTTACTCGGACTCTGTCCAGTCGTTTCTTTATAATCTGGTATCGGGATGGCTCGTCCCTATCTGGTACTATTCTAAGATCATGATCGGTCTCTTACACATGTGTGTAGAGACAGGACACTTAGCTGGTGTCACAAACCTTTCGGTATACGTCACTCTCGACGAAACGTATACTAAGATGTGTCGTCCCATTGGTGGGGTACACATGTAAAAGTCTATAACGTGATGCGTGTTTTGAAACATAAATCAGATAAGTGCTACCTTGACGCATATAATTAATACACCTTGGGCGAGTAGTGCAGCTAAGTTCAGTGCAGCTAGGAAAACTCGTCTTGACTTGAATGTAGTACGTTCTCTTTCCAATCTGGATTCGCTGTAGGCGATGAGGTTGGTCGTGAACCGAAGCATCTCAGTCAGTTTTAAATCATTGTTGAATGATTCTGTAATATTCCAGATTTGTCATTACTTCCTTAAAGACTCATTTCAGTTGGAGTCTTCTTTCGAGTCATTTTCTGTGAAGATTCAGTCTTCCAGAATCTTCTCTTGTGCATACCTCTTGTTTATTCCAGTAGGAATATGATGGTTGACTACCGTTATCGGTTATTATCCGAGAAGCGATGAGTCTAACCTAATATGACTGCTTCGAACCATTCTGCTTTATTCCCTTGCTAGTCTATTCATTTAGACTAACCAACCAATATTTTTCCCTTGCATGGTTGGCTGGTGTCATCCGTTTGATTCGGCACATCAGTTAAGAAGTAGCTCAGAAGATTAGAAAGACTATGAAGTCGGCGGTGATTTTTGAATGTTTTAATTATTTCTTTAATCAGGTTATGATCCTTTGGACAATAACTCCGATTGTAACTTACTTTCTTAGTCTTCCGTTGTGTTTGATTAAACTATGTTTTGACCTATTCGGGATTGAGTTGTAATCCCGTAACTCTCGTTTCCTCAACAATGTTATGTTTTGGAATTTAATGCTTGGTCTTTGTGTATCAATTGCATTTCATAAATTGTATTTTTTTGGTAAAGCCTTGGGTGATCTCGGTAAGGAACACTGGGGTCACTGGCGGTAATACCTTTCCAAAAGGGTTAAGTTTTGGGGGTGTTACAGTTGTGGTATCAGAGCCGAAAGTTTTTTTTAAAACGGGTTTGGGATTTTATAAATAATTTATCCGCTTTTGAAAGTGCTTTAAGAGGACTCTGAATTTTCATTCTGAAAAGAATTTAAAAACACCGTTCATAGTCATGTCTTCTTTATAGTCTGATATAGTAAGCTTGCTTCTATGTATAGAAAGACTAATTCCTTCCTTATTGTTCGATAGGATGGGCGTCTGCTTTTCTATTGGTAGGAGGTCGGAGGACGCCAAGTCGGATCAGCCGAGGCTAGATTTTCCGTTACCTCAGCGATGTTTCGAGGTTGGAGGCCCGAGTAGCCCACCCGAAGACGTCAAGCACGTTCTCCCCGAGTCAGTTGTCCTTGTAGCCAGGAATGCTATGGTCCCTAGACCTGCACCTGTGCCGCCACCAAGGGTGGAGGGAGTACAGAAATGGGAGCAAGAGGACGAGTTGTCAAGGTACGAACAAGGGGTTTACCAAGACGACTTTCTGCTGGGACCAATTCCCGAGGAGATCGAGTACGAAGTCGAGGAAGAGGAGATGCTGGAGGTAGATCCTGTCGAGGACGAGGAGATGATCGAGGATGATTCCGAGGATGAGGATCCCAGCGAGGATGATCCCGAGGAAGAGGATCCCATCGAGGATGATCCCAAGGAAGAGGATCCCATAGAGGATGATCCAGAAGAGGATTCAGAGTTGGACCTTGGAGGGCAGATTCAGGAGCCCGGTACAGGATTGTCACAAGTGCCAGAGTACACACCCATGTCAGAAGCTGATTGGGAGGCACTGTATACTGAGTACGGTATTGGGAGAAGTGACAGGGAATCTCAGCCTATCCCTACTCCAAGGAGATGGAGGTCGGAATCCGAGCTGCAGGAGATTCTCCACCAGAGCGAGGTAATCTCCGCAGAACAGCAGCGTCAGAGGGATGAGCTGATCGCCAGTACTCAGAGGAGGGCTGAAATAGGAGGACCAGTCATGGATGACCCATACTTTTCTATGGCTGAGCTAGGACTATGTGCTTCAGGGTCAAGCAGGGTGCGAAACCCATCGCCAGAGCTCGATGGTGAACCTAGCCCGAAGAGACCATGCACGAGTAGCCAGTCGTATAGGAGACGTTTTGGAACGCCTTGAGGAGGAGTGGCGTTGCCTATCGTAGTAGTTCGTTTCTTAGTATTCCAAGTTGTACTTTGTGTAATATTTCAGTATTGCGGCAAGTACTTTGAGAAACACTTATATCTTCGAGCAATGTTGTCCTAACGCTCGAATGATAAACTTATGTATAACTTGTGTAAGAATTCGAAGGTTCATCTATAAAATGCCAAGTTGATCTATTCTGAGTGATTTATTTACATTGATATATTGCATAAGTATGTTGCATAATATTAATGTATTGAATGCTTGGAATTGGATCGGTAAACAGATGGTGAACCCAAGAAGTACGAGAAACTCGACTCGAGCCGGTGCTGGGACCAGCCAAAACCCCAGACCAGCAGGAAGAGGTGTTCAGGATGAACACGAGTCTGAGTCTCGCGTCCAGCAGAGGCGTGAAGGTCAGGATCAGACCCAGGCGCCGATGCTGTTTGACGCTGCAGCTGTTGAGGCGATCCGTGGGATCGTGATGCAGGCTATTACTGATGTCTTGAGACCAAGTGCGCCTCAAGCACAAGAAGTGCCTATTCATGCAGCGGTTCCTGATGTTGTGGAACCCAGAAACCCTGTGACTCAGGATACTGCCGTTAGGGCGAGGGACAGCTATGGTCGCGCTCTTAAGACCATTACTTCCATGAGACCCGACTGCTATAATGGGAAAGGGGAGCCAGTGGCAGTGACTCATTGGTTCTCCCATATAGAGAGGCTGTTCAGAAACGTGGAGTGTACGGAGGCCGAGAAGGTCCATATCGCGTCTCTTCAGCTGAAGGAGGAGGCTAGCGAGTGGTGGGAGAGCACTGGTTTGGCTGAGAGCCCAGTGTTGACTTGGTCGATGTTCAAGACCAAGATGGTGGATCGCTTTTTCTCTCGTGCTATGAGAGAGGAGAAGCATAAAGAGTTCTTGTACCCTCAGACTGATGGTCTGAGAGTGACCGAGTTGGCATCTAAGTTCAACCATCTTCTTCAGTACGCCACTGCCGAGATCACCAGCTAGGCTCAAAAGATCTGGTACTTCCACGAGTGGATGAACCCGGATATCAAGCCACTAATGGTGCACCACACATGCTCTACCTTGGAGCAGTATGTGGATTGTGCCTATAAGCTGGAGGTAACTCTCGAGGAGTCGACCAAGAGGCGCAACCGACAGAGGTCGATGCAGAATCAGAACCAGTGAGGTGGTTTTAAGCGCCCTGCGCCACCGTCTAACTTCGCCAAATCCGACAGAGCTAAGACGGAGATGACGCAAGGGGGATCGACTCAACAGTCAGGGCATACCAGGAGTTTAGTGTTATAACTGCGGTACTGCTGGGCACAAGAGCACTGAGTGTCGGAAGGAGAGGAGACCATGCTTTGGGTGTGGATGTGATGGTCATCTGCAAAAGTTCTGCAAGCAGGGAAAGCAGAAGGGAGTAGAGTCGCAGCAAGGGTCAGTTCATCAGAGCAACCGACCTAGGTTTAAGCCTGCCGAGACTCCTAGCCCTTCAGTGCAGACGACTGCTCAGAATAGGGGAAAGGCCCCAGCTGCTTCTGGAAGTCAGGGCCAACGCTTGTACGAGATGCGTGAGGCAGATGGACCCAACGCTCCGATTGCTCAAGGTACTCTATACCTTCACTCTACTTCAATGTGCATTCTGTTTGATTCTGGTGCTACGCATTCCTTTATTTCGGATAGCTATGTTAGCAAGTTAGACTTAGTGTGCAATGATTCGTGCGACCCTTTCGTCGTTAATCTTCCTAATGGAGAACGTTTGGTGGGAACCAAGCATTTGTCCGACTTTCCGATTACCATTCAGGGTAAGGAATTCGAGGCAGATTTAATCTGCATAGCCATGGCTCCATACGACATTATTCTCGGTATGGATTGGCTGACGCGTCACAAGGCGGTAATCGACTTCAGTTTAAGAACGGTGACGGTGTCATTCGAGGGCCAATTCGTGTGCAAGTTCAAAGGTCGAAATGACGCTGATAACGGCAAGCTGATCAATGCGATGGCTGCGTTTAAGCTACTACGACAAGGATGTGTCGGGTACCTTTGCTACTTGGATTCGCCCGAGGGGGATGGACCTGAGGTTCTTGATATTCCTGTAGTTAGGGAATTTTCGGATGTCTTTCCGGAAGAAATTCCTGGATTACCCCCGATTCGTGACGTAGAGTTTTCAATTGATCTCGAGCCTGGTACGGCGCCGATTTCCAAATCACCGTATCGGATGGCTCCGACTGAGATGCAAGAATTGAAGAATCAACTTGAAGATCTTCTCGATAAAGGTTATGTCAGGCCGAGTGCATCGCCGTGGGGTGCTCCGGTTTTGTTCGTCAAAAAGAAAGACGGATCGTTCCGACTTTGTATCGACTATCGAGAGTTGAACAAGGTGACGATCAAGAACAAGTATTCTTTGCCTAGGATTGATGACTTGTTGGACCAATTACAGGGAGCAAAGGTGTTCTCCAAGATCGACTTAAGATCTGGATATCATCAACTCAGGATTCGTGAGCAGGACATTCCTAGAACTGCGTTTAGGACCAGATATGGTCATTACGAGTTCGTAGTGATGCCTTTTGGGCTTACAAATGCTCCAGCTGTCTTTATGGATTTGATGAACCGATGTTTTCACCAGTACTTGGATAAGTTCGTGGTGGTCTTCATAGACGACATCTTGATCTATTCTCCGAATGAAGAAGTCCACGAGGAACATCTACGGATTTCCTTGTCGATCCTTAGACAACATCAGCTTTATGCTAAATTGTCTAAATGTGAATTCTGGATGAAGGAAGTGGCTTTCTTAGGCCACGTAATCAATGAAAATGGGGTTATGGTTGATCCCCAAAAGATTTAAGCGGTGGCTAAGTGGACACAGCCCCAGAGTGTGAAGGAGGTACGCAGTTTTCTTGGACTTGCCGGGTTTTATAGAAGGTTCGTAGAAGGATTTTCAAAGATCGCTCTACCTATGACCAATCTACTCCGCAAGGTCCACAAGAAGTTTGTCTGGAATGACAAGTGCGAGGTCAGTTTCCAGGAGTTGAAGCGACGGTTGACCTCAACACCCGTGTTAGCACTCCCTGAGGGGAAAGACGATTATGTGGTCTATAGTGATGCTTCCAAGTATGGTCTTGGTTGTGTTTTGATGCAAAGAGGCAAAGTCATTGCTTACACATCTAGACAACTCAAGACTTACGAAGAAAACTATTCGACCCACGATCTTGAGTTAGCAGCGGTTGTCTTTGCGCTGAAGATTTGAAGGCATTACCTCTACGGTATAAGATGCCAAGTCTTCACCGACCACAAAAGTCTCAAGTATATATTTACTCAGAAGGAGTTAAATATGAGACAACGCCGCTGGCTAGAGTTGCTCAAGGACTACGACATGGAGTTGTTGTATCATCCGGGCAAGGCTAATGTAGTAGCTGATGCGCTAAGCCGGAAGACAACGCACGAGACTGTGGTGGAAATTCAGGCTACACTGCTGGATCAAATCAAAGAAAAGCAAGTCGATGACATCATCTTGGTAAAGTTAAGCAGTGAAGTGATGGATGGGAAAGCTCCCAGTTTTGTGGTTCAGGATGATGGATCACTTTGGTTTCAGGATCGGATCTGTGTGCCTGACACAGAAGGTCTTCGTCAGTTGGTGATGAGAGAAGCTCATTCATCTGCTTATTCTGTGCATCCTGGCTCTAGCAAGATGTACAAGGATCTCAGGAAGAAGTTTTGGTGGCCAAACATGAAGTGGGACGTAGCAGACTTTGTGGCGAAGTGTTTAACTTGCCAAAAAGTCAAGATCGAACACCGCAGACCAGGTGGTGAGATGCTACCTCTCCCCGTGCCAGAATGGAAATGGGAGGATATTTCCATGGACTTCGTCACTGGGCTACCCAAGACTCGAAGTCAGAGAGATGCTATTTGGGTAATTGTGGATAGGCTTACGAAGAGTGCTCATTTCATAGCCATCAAGACCACATGGGAAACCCAGAAGCTAGCCGAAGTTTACCAGAAGGAGATTGTCCGCTTACATGGCATTCCTAAGACCATTGTATCGGACCGAGATGGCCGTTTCATGTCTAGATTCTGGAAGGAACTTCATAAGGCTATGGGGACCGAGTTGAGATTCAGTACATCGTTTCATCCTCAGACAGATGGCCAGTCTGAAAGGACCATCCAGACTCTGGAGGATATGCTTAGAGCTTGTGTGCTCGATCGTCCGACTAGCTGGGAGGACAGCTTGAGTCTGATTGAGTTCACGTACAACAATAGCTGGCATGCTACAATCAAGATGGCTCCGTTTGAAGCTTTGTATGGTCGCAGATGCAGATCTCCGCTTTGTTGGGACGATAATGCCGACAAAATTCTGCTTGGACCAGAGTTGGTCGAAAGGACGGCTTCAGACATTGCTTTGATCAGACAAAGGATGTTGACCGCTCAGAGTCGACAAAAGTCCTACGCAGATCGGAAGCGCAGGACTGTCGAGTTCGAGGTCGGTGACAAGGTTTTTGTCAAGGTGTCACCTTCCAAAGGAGTTTTCAGATTTGGTAAGCGTGGGAAGCTTAACCCTCGCTACGTGGGACCATTCGAGATTTTGGATAGAGTAGGATCCCTAGCGTACCGTTTGGCGTTGCCACCATCGACTCACCCGGTGCATAACGTGTTCCACGTGTCTTTACTCAGAAAGTATGTGCCAGATGAGTCTCATGTGCTTAGTTATGAAGACATCGAGATTCAAGCTAATGGTACTTACGAAGAGTTGCCCGTGCGCATTTTGGAAAGTCGGGAGAAAGCAATTGCGCAACAAGATCGTACCTTTGGTACGAGTGCTGTGGTCCAAGTCAGGGACCGAAGAAGTTACTTGGGAGACGTGGGAAACCGAGTCAGATATGCTCAGGCGTTTTCCCGAGTTATTCTCGACCTAAGTTTCGGGGTCGAAACTTCTTGTAAGGGGGAGGAGATGTGATACCCCGTATTTTTGTAAGGTTATTTTGGGAATTATAAAATTTTCCCGAGTACCCGTTGTGTACGTCGGATTTAATTCAGGTAGCTTGAGACATTCTGTAATGTGCTCTATATCTGTAATATTTTTCTCAGTGAAATAATATACAGACAAGGTGCCTTGAATTTTAAATTGTCGTCCGCGTACGATAATTTTTATCCCGGTTTATCATCAAGCTCGTTCAAAGCCGAATGGGCGGGAAAATGGGAAAACGGCGACCGCCGTTCAGAAACGGCGACCGCCGTGGTTGGGCTCGAGGAGTCAGCTTGTCAGCTTCCAGCTGGCCGTGACAAACCTGGAAACGGAGACCGCCGCATTTACGGCGACCGCCGCGTGCCCGTCGCAGGCAAAATTACGGCGACCGCCGTGATTGTCCAGTGGGCTTTGCCCGATGGTCGCCGACGTCGTTCGAGGCGCGCCGTTGCGTCAGTTGCCGCGTCTGAAGGCTTGCAGCTCAATCCTTGGGGTTTGCCTATAAATAACAGAGCTTAGGCATGGGTTTTGGGTCATCTACAACCCCGAATCGCTGCCAAATTCGCCTCTCGCCGGAGTTTAGTTTTCGCCGGTTTTCTTGTGATCGCCGGAGGTCTCGCCGGTGTTGCCTTGGTGTGTTTCCAGAGTGCCTTTGTGAAGCTTTTGGTTAGCCTTGGAGGTTAGAAGCCAAAGCAAGTCGAAGGAGGCCAAACCGCTCGTGTTTTGGTATGAGTTTTCTCTCGTTTCAGTCGGCCGTGTTCTTCACGGCGACCGCCACCAAGAACGGCGACCTCCGCCAGTGCCCAGAACGCCTTCGTGGCTTTGGCTTGGTCGGTTATCGTCGTGGCGTCGTTCCTTTCGTGTTCTTTCGCCGTGTTTAGATTCGTACTGTTTATGTCAGATCTAACTTAGGGTTCCTTTCATGGGTCGACTCGAAGGTCGTTGTGCTGTCCGAGCTGTACCACGTCGAGCCCGGAATCCAGTGTCGTCTTTAGACTATTCTGCGGAGTAAGGCAAGTGGCGGTTCGCTCTTGCTCTTTCGTTCCATATTTACATTAATTATCAGTAGTTTATCTGAGTAATTAATCTGGAATGAATATTCTGTTTGTCTGGAAATGGTTTTGATAAACTGTTTTGAAAATCATATAATAGGTTGTATATCTGTTAGAACAACGCTATTATCTGTGATCGCCTTTCGGGCCTTTATGTGGATTTATCCTGTAAATGTTATGGTGCTGTAACTGTTTAGTTAGCACTGTTAGATAGGAACGTTACTCGGACTCTGTCCAGTCGTTTCTTTATAATCTGGTATCGGGATGGCTCGTCCCCATCTGGTACTATTCTAAGATCATGATCGGTCTCTTACACATGTGTGTAGAGACAGGACACTTAGCTGGTGTCACAAACCTTTCGGTATACGTCACTCTCGACGAAACGTATACTAAGATGTGTCGTCCCATTGGTGGGGTACACATGTAAAAGTCTATAACGTGATGCGTGTTTTGAAACATAAATCAGATAAGTGCTACCTTGACGCACATAATTAATACACCTTGGGCGAGTAGTGCAGCTAAGTTCAGTGCAGCTAGGAAAACTCATCTTGACTTGAATGTAGTACGTTCTCTTTCCAATCTGGATTCGCTGTAGGCGATGAGGTTGGTCGTGAACCGAAGCATCTCAGTCAGTTTTAAATCATTGTTGAATGATTCTGTAATATTCCAGATTTGTCATTACTTCCTTAAAGACTCATTTCAGTTGGAGTCTTCTTTCGAGTCATTTTCTGTGAAGATTCAGTCTTCCAGAATCTTCTCTTGTGCATACCTCTTGTTTATTCCAGTAGGAATATGATGGTTGACTACCGTTATCGGTTATTATCCGAAAAGCGATGAGTCTAACCTAATATGACTGCTTCGAACCATTCTGCTTTATTCCCTTGCTAGTCTATTCATTTAGACTAACCAACCAATATTTTTCCCTTGCATGGTTGGCTGGTGTCATCCGTTTGATTCGGCACATCAGTTAAGAAGTAGCTCAGAAGATTAGAAAGACTATGAAGTCGGCGGTGGTTTTTGAATGTTTTAATTATTTCTTTAATCAGGTTATGATCCTTTGGACAATAACTCCGATTGTAACTTACTTTCTTAGTCTTCCGCTGTGTTTGATTAAACTATGTTTTGACCTATTCGGGATTGGGTTGTAATCCCGTAACTCTCGTTTCCTCAACAATGTTATGTTTTGGAATTTAATGCTTGGTCTTTGTGTATCAATTGCATTTCATAAATTGTATTTTTTTGGTAAAGCCTTGGGTGATCTCGGTAAGGAACACTGGGGTCACTGGCGGTAATACCTTTCCAAAAGGGTTAAGTTTTGGGGGTGTTACAACTTTGACAAAAATTCTAAATGCAAAAGAAACACAAAAAAGACACTTAACAACTTCGTACACCACATTTATCTTGGGATTAAGCACCTTTCCCGTAACTTATGCTTCTTATAATATAGATTGGTCACATAAAAAGCACAAGCAACAAAGAAAAAGTGCAGCCAAACAAGTGTGGCCAAATATGGTAAGTGGCGGTTACAACTTTTGGGGTTTTAATACCAAGTTAAAGCATGCATTCAATGGGGTCAACAAGAGTTGATGCTAGCAAGTTAATGGGCTATTTAAGAGCATGCAACTGTCTTCTTCTACCCTTAGAAATTTGCAGGCTACATGGAGTACCGAAGCAACAAACAATTCTCATAACACATGATGGTAATTGCAAGTAAGACTAGAAAAGTGTACTCGACAAAGCTATAGCAATTTTTCTTGAAATTTCAAGAACAAGTTTTGGATTGAAACTTACCTTAAGGGTAGCTCTAATACCAAATGATGTGTCCCTTGTGAGGATCTCAAGCTTCAAGGAAAGTTCGACACCAAAACTCCAAGCCAATTCCTTCTCGGCGCCGACAATGGATTTGCTTGACAAGCAAAGTTGGCCGAGCTATTGGAAATATTTGGAGCAATTTTTTGTGGAAGGATAACTACTGGCAATCCTTGGACAAACGCACCAAAGAAAGCTAGGATGATCGTAGATTGGATCAAGGATAAACGCACCTAAAACCGCTCTACTAGGTTCGGATGAACACACCAAACAATGACGCAAAACTGAAAGGCTTTCAAAGGCTTTTTTGCTCAAAAGCTCAAGATATATTCAAGTTCAACCTGTCAAACAATGTAGTTGCAAGCCAACTTATAAACACAAAGAAATACCTAAATTGTCTTAAACACATTTAATGGAAAATCATAAAGTGGTGCTCTAAATGGAAGCATTCAATGTGCAATGTCACCACCAAACTTGAGGGAAAAGGCAAGAGCCAATTGGGAGATGGCCTTGCTTCAATGCCTTGACAATGCCGGCGTCTGGGACTCCTTGACATCCAATGCCATCTCCAGGCAAACCTTCAAACTCTCTGCCACTCTTGGATTCCAATGGCTTATAGGGATGTCAAAAAGAGATGGTAGAAGTTGGGCCTCATTTGGAGATCCGTGTCTTGGTGAATGTTGTTGCTTCCCTTTTTGGCCAATGCCCGGCGTTAGAGAGCCTTCCTGGATGAGTGCCATCACCGAGTCATTTGGAACTTTGCTCGGCGCTCCAAGGCTCATAAGACCCCTTTGGATGCCTTCTTGGAGTTTGATAGGCGTTGTCGAGGCGCCTAAACAAAATAATCCTTAACAATCTAAATTAGTAGAATAGGCAAGCAAGGGTCGAATCCCACAAGGATGAAGTAATCTTTCTAAGTGCACAAGTGTATGTCAAAAGTAACAAAGGGGGGTTTTGGTTGGTTTGATTCAAAGTAAATAACAAAGTAAAGTAAAACAAAGCAAAGATGTAATCAATTTGGGAAAAATACTTAGCTAGACAAATATCCACCATTCATGAGATTGGTTGATCCTAGATTCTCTCTAATTCCTTCCTATGAATGTTCCTATTCCTTTTCATAGGTTATAAACAGGACAAACAAACCCTAAGAATACTAACTATTAAATAACTATGAAAACCTCACGCGTCAATTCAATAGCAGCAATGAGCACAGGAATTTCGATAGATACATGCAAGAGTAGCAAACAGTCATACTATTACATGCAATTAATTCTCCCTACAATAAACTAGTCCTAAACAGTTCTTAGAATATTACAGTTGCTATACATGAATTAGGTAACTCAAACAGTAATTACCAAACCCTAGCAATAGACAATTACCAATAACAACTAGTTGCGTCCAACAAGCGAAATCAGTAATAATCAATGGGATGAAGCACAAGATAACTCAATACATTCAAAGGAAAAGAAATAGAATTAGAATCTCACAACTGTATATCAAATGAAGGCTTCAATCGTCGGACTAAGCAAAGGGTGCTTAGCTCCTCATAGTTCTAAGGAAAAACAATACTCAATGGAAACAACGATTATCCAAAATGGCTAGGGGAAACTAGGTTAAGAACCCTAGAAACCAAACCTAAAGTAAAAAGATAACTAACAATATCTTTCATAAAGAAAATAAAAATAAACCACTAAAAGGAAATTAACGTAAAAGTTCGGAAAGAACAAAGGCTTCGCTGGCGTGTACTTCCGCGGTCGCGGAATGAATTCCGCGGTCGCGGAAATATCAATTGTGCTCTCGAACAGCCTCGACGAAGGGATTTTCCACGATCGCGGAAAATGAAAACTCTGGCACCGTGTCTTCGACTTTGCCGCGGTCGTCGTCCGCGGGCTGCTCCGGTCGCGGCTGCTCCTTGTTTGCTCCATATGGCTTCTTTTCTTCCTTCTTCCTTCGGTCTTCACTTGTGGTCTACTCCTCGACTTTTGGATGTCGTCATTTAAGCTCCTCCAAACCACCATATCCACACTTCTTCTCCTCAACTCCATACTCTACAGTTGTGCTCTAAACCCATACAAATGGCACCCTAAACACCGGTAACAACTCCTAGATAAGCACTACAAAGTAGAGTTGATCAGAGTTTCCTTGCTTGGGCCCTCGTGAGGATACCTTTGGCTTGTGAAGTGCCAAGGTGGCCTTGATTAACCCTAACCAATGCCTAAGCGCCCGAACATGTAAGCGGTGCTATAGGAGCTGGATAGCTTGGTGTCGACACTCTTGCGCTCTTTTGGGCCTGTACCTTCACTTGATCATCCTCCTCCAAGGTGGCCCCTTTGGTGACAATTGGCCGTGGTTGCCATTCTGCCCTAGCTTTGGCATCGGCGGCATCGCCATGGCATTCTCCGCGGCCTTGTCTTTGGCCTTCACCTCTGGCGCATCCTTGGTGCTTGCTGGAGTGGTGGCTCCTTGAGGTGAAGCAGCTTGATTCACATCAGTCAACACTACCATAGTTACTTAAAAAGAGTTCATGAGGTGGCGGCCAGATCAAATATACCCCCCTCCGCCACCGAGTCTTGCTTCTCGCCAGGGAGCAACCCTCTTTCTCCTCAGCGTCAGTGAGCTTCTGCGACATCATATTTAAGAAGACAAGCACGAAAGGATAAGCATCGTGAAATGCCTTCCTTTCAACAACCGTGTCTCATTGCACATGCTTCCCAGTGACGACATCCTCCATGGCCTCCACATTGGCCAACCACAAGTAATAAGCCGCCGCCTCATCAAGCTCCACCGTCAGATGCTCATTCTCCTCCGTCGCTACTAGCTTCTCCTTGTTGAGATGAGTCTTCTCATCGTCAGGCTTCAACACCTTCTTCTAGAGTTCTTGGTTGTTAGGATTTCAATCATGCCCTTATCAGTCTCAGCCTACTCCTTTAAAGAGTCCATTTTAGAAGATAGCCCCTTGAGGTGAACCCAGGAACACAGCTTCGCCTGGAGACCCTGTTAAGATAAGACCGTTAGAATGATGGAGATAAAAACAACAAAATGATGCGTTCAATATGAGACGGTCTTACCTGCCACTACGTAGCAAAGGACTCTCCAACTATGTCGATCGTGTCTGGGTCCTTTGCAATGCTCCTTGGCCGACGACGAACAGACAGCCTGTATCATTTGCATGACACGTCTCGCAGAAACTGACGACAACGCAAGTAACCCTATGAGCTCTAGTTTGTTCATAGGTGATGACACCTTCCTATGGGCAACTTATTTCTCCATAACTAGGGGTAGCTTTTGGCACTTTAGGAGCATCCAACGAGATCATGGCAGGCTTAGAGGCGAAAGCACCATCACCCGACATCTTCCTCTTCTTCGCCGCTATCCTTTCCGCCGCAGACTCTACCCGTCTAGCCCTTGAAACTACATACGAGTTTCAAGCAAAAATATATCTCAGTGGTGATTATAACATGACACTAGGGAAAGAAGATAAGGATGAGAAACTAACACATCTTTGGAGGTGGTGTCGTTGAGATGATCTCCTCGACTGTAGGATCAGAGAACACAACCTCTGTAAAAGTCCTCTCCGACGTTGAAAGCTCCAGAATCCTCTCCATAATCGCCTCTGATTCCTCCCTTGTCAGAATGCCATCACAATGTACTGCTAACAAAAATAAGTGAGGGCATAGTTAATTGAACATCGAATAATATAAGAAACATTAGGGCAAATTTACCCATTTTCTTCCATGAGTCGTTTAAAAAGTTGCACTCTTCTTCCAGAGAAGCCTTTTCAAAAAAGAAGAAGTGATCAGACCATCCGCGATCATTCTTCGTCACGTCAATCACGAGGGCTGGATTTTTAGGACGAAGCTTGATAGGATCGACGATCTCTTCAGCCTCGGTGCAAGGTAGACGCCAAGGTGGGTTCCAAGCAAGGATGAATCTTGATCCTCCACGACAGTCTATTTCCAGAATTCTGTTCCGTTTTCAATGGCCTCGTTCTCTTTTCTCCGGATTCCAAATTGGATGATTCCAACCCAGAAGTTAGATCTTGAAGTCTAGTTTTTGTATTCCAAATTTGAGCAGTGAACCGATCTAGGAGTCGAAATATATGGCGAATTTACTGAGGGGTCGCAGAGGGAACCGATAAAGGAGTTCAGCGAGATGAGTTGTTTGGTTGAAGAACGTGAAAGGGGGATGGATGGTGATGAGTTTGGTGGTGGAAGTGAAGGGATACGTGATCTTCTTGAGTGGATATAACACACCACTAAGAGGAACAAGGGGGATCAACACCTAGGGGATGCAACACACCCGTAGAGGAAGATCGAAGATAGTTTGATGTAACTCACAAACTAATTTAAAGCTGAGATTTTTCCAAGGGGAAATAGAACTCTTAGAGAGGTTTTGATTCAGGTTGGAAGTGATTTTACAAGTCCAAGGCCGAAACCTTATATAGGCCCCCAAGGAGCACTCGGCCAATCCTTCAAATGGCCAACAAGTTTTAACTCCTAGCCTCTCCCCCTCCCCAAGCAAAACCCTTATTAAAAGCACACTCTTAATTCACTAAATACTTAATAATAATCTTAAAATATTAGAAGAGGGCTGGCTGCAAAGTCTTCTAGAAGGTTTGGGAAAATTGTCGGCGGTTTAGGCTCCTTTAGGTGGTTCGAAGTGCCACGAGCAATGTCGTCGAGCCCTCAAGGTTTTGGCTCAGCACTTCTTGGCTCAAAAGACCCTCCTTGAGCTTAGTTTGAAGCTTCTTAGCTTGTGTGCGAGTAATGGCTCCAGGTGGTGGGTCATCGCCGTGGTCTAAGGGCAAAACCCTAGCTTGGCCGCGCGTGGAGGGAGGTGAGTGGCGATGGCGCGGCTCCTTGAGACTTTCATCGGCCAACTTGGGGTGAGAGTCTTTGGTATGATCCGAGGAATGAGGTGAGCTCTGGATGGCCGAGCCATCGTGAAGGTTGGCCGCTGGTGTCGTGGAATCGCCGGCCAAGGAGTGGCGGCCATCATCTAGCTTAGTCAAGGCTTCCGCGGCGCGCTTGGCTTGGTTCAACTCTTCAGCATCCAAGGCCTCTGGGAAACCCTTGGTGTCCGAGCAAAGTGGTGGCAGTGGTGTGGTGGCCTCTGGTGACTCTTCGAGTGCCGAGGGAGGTAAGAGCGTGGCGGCGACTGGGGCGCTTGGAGGGCCTAGGCTTCCTTGATGGGATATAATCACATCAAAGCTTCAAGGTGATACAACCTTGGCCACAAAGGGCAATAGAGTAGGAGTAAAGCAAGTATTGGATAGAGAATGGTATGCTGTGTTTAGCGATAATCTGGTCGAGAGTAAGAAAGATTATCCATGTTTGCAGGAGGATTTGATCTATTCATATGTCTAGAAGGCTTAAGATGGAGCACACTAGGGGTGAGAATGGGAGACGATGGCCTATTTGGAAAGGGTATTCGAATAGGCAAACCCAACCCTTATAGTAATGGTCAAGAAAGATAGAGGCGTCAGGAACCAACACCTTGGTATTTTCAGGGAATCCCATAGCCGCAGTGAAAGCCTCAAGATTGACAACAGAGGAGGGACGTTTGTAGGGGTCGTTTAGACTTATGCCCGTTGGAGATATACTTTCCTTATTTGATAAAAGGAAATATCTTCTGCCATGTATATTTATCTTATCTTAGGCTCCAAGATAAAATATTTTTCTATCCTTATAGTAATATCATATTCCTTGTACAATCACCCTTGGACTTCTATATAAAGGGGGTGCCAATACCTTGTAAGATAACACAATTATACATACTCAGATACTCTCATACACTCTTGCAATAGTACAATTCCTATTTTTTCTCACGATCAACCCATTCATTCTTTACTAAGTGTGTAACCCTTGACCCCATACTCCATAAATGAGCGAATATCATCACGATATGAAATCTGCCCAAAACAGTATTGTTAGGAAACGAAACTCTGGAACTTCGGTTCCCCTGAGAGTTTCTTTCCTCAGTTTCTCTACTTTTGAAGATGATAAATATTTTAATACTAATGTTTTATCTCAAAGATATGTTTAGAGGAACCACATGACAGTTACTGAAACTATGGAAGCCAAACAAGATAAAGAAACCAAGAAGGCAAGCCAAAGGAACCTAGGTGTGCCCAGAAATGCAACACGTGACTTTGCGTTTCCCGAGAAATCTGGAAACATCAAACCTCGGACAAAAGGAGGTGAAAGCGACTTGAGAGAAGCTTCCAAAAGCCTGCCACCATCCAAGAGCAAGACTCCAAGATGCCTAGAACAATGAACCTCGGACAGAGAAAGGTGAAAGCGACAGGACATGGAACCTGTCGCTGTCCAGAAGACAGTTCCCAAGCGCCCAGAGTGTCGAACCTCGGACAAAGGAAGCTGGAGAATGACTTGGCTGAAGAGGTTGACTAACCTAGAAGGATTCTGAGCTGCCTAGGTTGTTTGCACATGCCAAGAACAACGTGGATCAAGGAGAACCACTTATCCTAGGGCAAGCTCAATCTGTGGGAACCCAGAGAAGATTAAGCTGCAAAGAATCCTCTATAAAAGGAAGACTAACTCAAGGGTTATCTTCAAGCACTGAAATACGACTCACACACATTAGCAAATATCCAGTGTGAACCTTCAAACAAGATCATCAAAGCAAACCGAGATCAAGAGGAACCAGTCAAGGAATAGAAGAGTTGAGTGCTAAGTTCCTGTGACTGTAAGTGATAGTTCCTAGGTACGAAGGTTTGTTTCTTGGATTGATTATTGATTGTGTGAAGTTATCTAGGATTGCATAACTGTGTGTAAGGCAAAGAAACTGTGTGTTTGTTCCTAGGATAAGCTGTAACCAAAAGATATAAGAAATCAAGAAGTAGACCTTGAAATCCTTTCGAAAGAAAGGTAGTGGTTTTTATCCTTGATTGCTAGTTGACAATCAAAGGTTTCCACTATAAGGAACTTGTCATTTGTTTGATTGTTTATTTCCGCTGCGAAGGGAACTTAGAATCGATATTCTGAGTTCCTTAAGTTATTATCTAACAATCACGATCCTACAATTGGTATCAGAGCAGGAAACACTTTAGATCTTTGTTAAGTTTACAGATCATGTCTCAACCAAGCAAGTTTGAGCTCGGAATCTCCACCAACAAGCCACATATCCGAAAGAAAGGAGAAGAAACATGGTGGGAAAAGTACATGGAAAGCCACATCAAGACCAACGACTACCAATGCTGGAGGATAGTCGAAAATGGAGATGGCCATGTCGATCTCACCATGAAGGAAGAAGACTGGAAACCAGAACACTATGTCATCATGGAGAAGAATGCCAAGGCCAGGCAGTTCATCCTCAATGGATTGGACAGAGATGACATGGACAAGGTCATAGGCATCAAGACGGCCAAGGAGATGTGGAAAGCTCTCAAGGAGATGCATGAAGGAAGTGAGGAACTAAAGCAAAGCAGAAAGTTTGCTTTGGAAGGAGAATACCACACCTTCAAAATGATGGAAATTGAGACCATCTCAGAGTACTACTCCCGCTTCAATAGATTGATTGGAAAGTTGACATCGGCGGGAGTCGATCTGGATGAAGTGTCCAAGTCCCTAGTGGTCATCAATGGACTCAACTCCAAGTTTACCCTTCTCAAGGGAATCATGAAGAACACTCCAGGCATCCAATCCCTTCCCTTGACCCAAGTCATAGGGAAACTGGAGGTTGAAGAAGGAGAGCACACCAAGGCCAATGCCGATAAGAAACTGGAGAAAGGAATCGCCCTTAAGATCCAAAGCCTTCTCCAGGCTCGAGATGGAGCAAGAGAACTCAGACCTGGAAGAAGAAGAGGACGAGCTAACAGCCCTCTTCTCAAAGAATATCAAAAAATTCTTTGTGAAGGGAAGGTTCCAAAAGGGCAGTTCCTCCCACAATGGACCCAGAAGGGATCTCAAGGAAGTCTCTTGTTACGAGTGCAAAGAAAAGGGACACTATGCTAAGAACTGTCCCAACAAGGAAGACTCCAAGGAAGAAGAAAGACCTCAGAAAAAGAAGGCTCTCGTAGCCTCATGGGGAGAAGACTCAGATGAGGAACTGGATCTGAGTGGCTTCTCTGGAGGAAGATGTCTCATGGCAAAAGGAGACTCAAGCGACTCAGAAGACCTTGAGATAACTTCTAACGATATTTTAAAATCCCTAGCTGATTGTGATAAGAAACAACTTCTTAAGATCATAAAGAAACTAGGAAAGGAAACCAGTTCCCTTCAACAGAAACTTGATGATTGTGAAGATGAAATTGCTTGCTTGACTGTTGAGAATTCTGTTTGGAGTAAGAAACTTGATGAAACTGAGAAAGACCTAGCCGAAACTCACTCCAAACTCATTGATATTAGGAATGTGCATGCTAGTCACCTTAAAACTTGCAAATCTTGTGATGAAACTAGCATAGATTCTGTCAAAGTTCCCTTGCATGCTAACTTACCTGGAAATGACATGCTTCAATCCATAATTGATAGATTGGACATTCTCACTGATTCTATTAATGAAAAAACGATAAATCAAACTGTTTTTGTGAGACAACGTCATGGAATAGGATATGTCAACAACAAAGGGAACAATGATGCTGAAAATGAAAAGGCTAGGCGAGAACTTGTTGAGATGAATGAGAACCTCAGTACTGCTCTTGCCACTTCTCGTGATAGGAATCAATTCCTATCAGAGAAGATCATGGTTCTTGAGAACAAAGCTGAGGTTGCCAAACGTCTAAATGAAAGTTCTCAAAGTCCTAAGAAGGAACCTAAGGGAAAAGAAAAGATGGTTCCTGAAAACCAATGGTTCACCAATTCCTTTGCTCACAAAAGATATATTGACATGGCCCATAGCAAGGTTAGAAACAATGTTGATTTTAACAAAAGGAAAACTGAAAAACCTTTTAGGCCAGGAAAAGGAAAATATGGACATATTGTTTACAATCGTTTGTGTACCTACTGTGGTAAGAATGGTCATTACAACACTGATTGTGCTAAGAAAAGGAACTTTGAAAAGGAGAAAAGTACTCATTACCATGAAAGGAACCAGTTCCCTGGTTATTCACAGACTCGCAATGCTAATCCCCCCAGTAAAGCCAAGCTTCGCTAGGTTCAGAAATCTTAGTTCCCTTATGTGCAGAAAGAAGAGAGGCAACCTCAACTATGGTACATCGACAGTGGTTGCTCATGCCATATGACTGGAAGAAGAAATCAAATGACTTCTCTTCAACCTCTCCAAGGAGGGAACATATCCTTTGGAGACAAAAGCAAAGGGAAAATCTGTGGAATAGGAACTGTGAAACTCAACGATCACATTCAGGTAAACAAAGTTCACCTTGTTGATAATCTTGGTTTTGACCTAATATGTGTGTCACAGCTGTGTGATCAAGGAGACAATGAAGTTAGATTCAGATCAAACGAATGTTCAGTCCTTGACTCCTCGGGACAAATCATCCTAAAAGGGAAAAGATTCAACAATGTCTACATAATTGATCCATCCTTTGTTCCCAAGCAGAAACTTTGTCTCTCAACTGTGAATGACCAAGCTGATTTGTGGCATCAACGCCTCGGTCATGCTAGCACCAAGATGATTCAAAAGATACACTCAAAGGAGCTAGTCAGAGGGCTGCCAAAGCTAAGTGGCACATCTAAGGAACTGTGCTCTGACTGTGTAAAAGGGAAACAGGCTCGTAGTTCCTTCAAGTCCAAAAACATGGTAAGCACCTCAAGGCCTCTTGAACTCATCCACATGGATCTGTGTGGACCCATGAGAGTTCAGAGCCTAGGAGGGAACATGTATATCTTTGTTCTTGTCGATGACTTCTCTCGCTTTACTTGGACCATCTTTATTTAATCTAAGAGTGAAGTTATTGACCGCTTTAAAGTTCTGGTTCCCTTGTTAGAAAAATCTCTTGCTTGTTCACTCAATGCTATTTGGTCTGACCATGGTACCAAATTTGAAAATGGAGAATTTCTAACCTTTTGCAGTGAGCATGGAATTGATCACAACTTCTCTGCACCATACACTCCTCAACAAAATGGAGTAGTGGAAAGGAAGAACAGAACTTTGGAAGACATGGCTCGGACTATGCTGATCTCAAGTGGACTCTCTCAATCATTTTGGGCTGAGGCGATCAACACAGCTTGCTACATCATCAATCGAGCCATGCTTCGCCCAATCACAGAAAAGACACCCTATGAGCTCCTAAGAGGAAGAGTTCCCAACATCTCACATCTGAGGGTGTTCGGATGCAAGTGCTTTGTGCACAAACAATGGGAAGGACAATCTTGGAAAATTCGACCCAAGAAGTGATGAAGGAATCTTCATTGGATACGCCTCGGGTAGTAAGGCGTACAAAGTCTTCAACAAAAGGACTAAAAAGGTAGAAGAAAGTGTTCATGTTATTTTTAATGAAAAATCACTTGGAAAGATTGTGCAGAGCACCACCAATTCCTTTGAACACCCGTTTCCCAAGTCATATCAAGAAGATCCAGATGAAGATGTCACTCCACCCAGTTCTTGTCCTGCTGCTCGGAACCCTCCAATGGCTCCTCCATCAGTTCCCATGAATAATGAACAACAATCCATTTCTGGGAACCATGAGCATGACGACAACATCTGTGGAGACTTCAATGACTCATCTTCCCACATGATCTTCAATGGAGAAGGTGATTCCAACCAGGAAGCTGAATGTTCAACTCAGAATGTCTCCACATCAAATGCTCTAGCTCCTAATAGAGAAAGAAGAGTCATCAAGCCTCCAGTCAGGTTCAATCATCTAACCTTCTTTGCCTTTAATGCCTTCTTGTCTATTGTGGAACCAAAGAACATAGGTGAGGCACTGAAGGATGCAGACTAGATCCAAGCTATGCAAGAAGAGCTTCATCAGTTTGAAAGAAACAAAGTATGGCATCTAGTTCCCCGCCCCAAGGATAAACACATCATAGGAACTAGATGGGTCTTCAGAAATAAGCTAGATGATACAGGAGCTGTGATAAGGAACAAAGCAAGACTCGTTGCTCAAGGATACAATCAACAAGAAGGCATCGACTATGATGAAACCTATGCTTCAGTGGCAAGGATCGAAGCAATAAGGTTGTTGATTGCTTTCGCATCTCACAAAGGGTTCAAGTTGTTCCAAATGGATGTAAAGACGGTCTTCCTCAACGGAATTCTTCAAGAAGAAGTTTATGACAAGCAACCACCTGGTTTTGAAGACGATGATCATCCAGACCATGTCTACTTCTTAGACAAAGCATTGTACGGCCTCAAGCAAGCTCCCAGAGCTTGGTATGATTGACTTGCCCAGTTCCTACTCTCAAATGGCTACAGGCGTGGAGTTATTGACAAAACTCTCTTCATCCTAGAAGAAAAATGTAACATCTTAGTGGTTCAAATTTATGTAGATGATATTATTTTTGGTTCCACTGACTTGTCCCTTGTAGACAAGTTCAAAGACTTGATGAGCAGTGAATTCAAAATGAGCTTAATTGGGGAACTCACCTTCTTCCTCGGATTACAAATCACTCAAAAGGAAGATGGTATTCAAATTCACCAACAGAAGTATGTTAGGGAACTACTAAAGAAGTTCAAAATGGATTCAAGCAAGCCTCTCTCTACTCCCATCTCCACCATTGCTCATTTGGACAAGGACCACTCAAGTCCTCTAGTGGAAGAGAAACTCTATAGAGGTATGATAGGCTCACTCATGTACCTAACCGCTAGTCGACCAGACATTGTTTTTGCTGTTGGTTTGTGTGCTAGGTTCCAATCTTGTCCAAGAGAAACCCACTTGGCTGCTGTGAAGAGAATACTTCGATATCTCAAGGGAACTGACTCCCTCTGCATTTGGTACCCCAAAGAATGTCCCTTTGAGCTGATGGGTTTCACTGATGCTGATTATGCTGGATACTTGGTGGATAGGAAGAACACCTCTGGAATGGCACAGTTCCTAGGCCCTTGCCTTGTGTCATGGGGATCAAAGAAACAAGTCTCAGTCTCCCTCTCCACCACAGAATCCGAGTACATTGCGGCTGCCTCATGCTGTTCCCAACTTCTATGGCTAAAGCAACAACTCGCGGACTTTGATATGTCTTATGGCCCTCTTACTATTCTTTGTGATAACACTAGTGCCATAAACATTTCTAAGAATCCTGTGCATCATACTCGTACCAAGCATATAGACATAAGACATCATTTTCTTAGAGATCATATTGAGAAGGGAAACATCATTATGAAATTTTATAGAACTGAAGATCAAGTTGCATATATATTCACCAAAGCCTTGAATAGAGTTCCTTTCGAGAATCTTAGATTGGAACTGGGAATGATTCCTATAACCTAGTAGTGACCTTAGTTTAAAGGCTCCTTTCCAGTTCCCCTGATTGACTAGTTTAAGATTTTTCACTTGTTGAGTCTTGATATCTATGTGTTATATTTTTTGCTACAAACCCTCTTTTCCATAATGGTTTCTTAAAAAGGCTTAGATAAATTTTTCTAGTTCGTATCTTTTGGTCTTCATTATTCTTTCAACTTCTCCATTGTTCAAGTTTCTTTGTTGGCCCAAAAGTCACAATCTGATCATATTCTAACCCAACAATACAAACCGAAATGATGATTGTGTACTATGACCCTCCCTTGCCTCATTGCACAATCTAATTGATAACAGGCTTTTGTCGTGTGAAAAACTGCTATGCAAAATATCCAAACAAACCCTAAACCGTAGTCCTAGGTAAGTAAATGTCGAATCCACAGGGAGGCGAATTCTATCTAATTATGCAATTTGTATGTCAATCCAAAGTAACCAAAAGGGGGGTTTTGTGAGTTTAAGTAATCTAAACATGCAAAAGGTAAACAAGGCAAAAGAGTTGTGAAATCAGTGGTGGGAAAAGCACTTAGTCAAACAACATCCGCTATTCGTATGACAAGTTGATCCTAGATACTCATTCAAAAACACATGCAATGGAAATTCCAATTTCTTTTCAGATATAACTAATAGCACAACCAGATACTATTAGCACTAACTAATTAAACAACCCTGAAACTATCAAGATTCAGTTTAACAGCAGCCTTACGGATAGGAATATAGTTGGATACAATTCTAGCATAAAACAATCAGCTTTTATCCTAGAATGTAAATCAGTTCTCTTCTGCATAAGACTAGCACAACCAATTACTAATACGATACAGTTGCTACTCTGAAATAGATATGCTCAACCAGTAACAATCTAAATCTAGCAATAGATCAATAACAATAAACCCTAGTTGATCAGACTAGAAATTATCAATATCAATTATAAGCAACTTAAGCAAGATAAAGATAAAATCCATGCAATAGATTAAGAACGAGAATCTCACAACTTTATCGAAACGAAAGCTTCAGCGTCTGACTAAGCCAAGGAGGCTTAGTTCTTCATAGTAAGGTATGTAGAAAGAAATTAGGGTTTCAAGAGAAGAACGAAGATTGGCAAACAAGCCTTTTCTCTACCCTAAAATACTAAAGGGAATAAAATCTAAATTAACCTAAAACGAAATAATAAAATAATACTAATAATTAAACAAACTAAAGCAGGGAAATTAATCCCGTAATCTCGCAATTCTCGGCGAGCACTTCGTCCCAGCTTCACATGCTTCAGCTCGACCCACTTTCGTTTAGCAGCTCGGCGGCCCACTTCAATTCCAGCACATGCCGACTTCATGGTGATGTCACCCATCTTCACAATTCTCCATTTCCGCTCTCTAGCTTCACGTTCACGCGGAGGCTTCATGTGGGCTCCAGACTCCAATTGGGCCCTCTCCAGCTTGCTTCTCGGCCCACTATAACAAACACATGCCCGCTGACGTCATCAAATCCATTTCTTCAGCTTCAACACGCGAGGGCTTCTTCACGGGCTAGGCCGAGCTCTCTCCTTTTGGGCCTTTATTTAATTCGGCCCATCATCCTTTTAATTCCAGCTTCACGTGGCCTGTTAATCTCCAAACTTCGCCCCCACACGCCATACACATGAATGTGTCTAAATCTATCCGAATGGCACTAATAAAACCTCTAATGACTCTTACTTAAGCCCTACAAAGTAGTGCTTATCAAATCACCCCATGCTTAGACCTTTGCTCGTCCTCGAGTAAACTAATAAAGAGTCTACTCCTCCAATGTAGCATCCAAGGTCTCAGGAAGCATATCCTCCAACCAAGCGTCACCTAACCCATGCCAAGCTCCTGGCACCAATCTCATTTACAACACATCCACAACTCAACAAGCTTAAGGGGCAAGCAGAGTACTTCCCCAAAGCTAACCCGAACATCCAAAAGTGTGAGTAACCTCTAATCCTAGCCTCCATCTATTGCTCCTTATGTCTCCCAGAGTGACCTACTCGACAATCCTTATTTGAGTCATCTTCTTATGACGCCTCGCCAAGAATAGTGAGAAATCCTAAAATCACTCTTCTTCTTTTTCGCTCATTTTGCCAAGGCACCCTTTCGGGTTTTCACCAAGCCACTCATTTCATTTTCCAATAGATGTGCTCACATAAGCTCACGTCACTCTTGACCTCATATTACCCCAGCCTAATATTGGTCGAAGCCACCTGCTTATTACCTAGGCCGCCCTTTCGGGTTTTCGACCTATCCCAGGATTTCAATTTTAGCCTTTTTTCAAATTTTGGCTTTTTCTCTTTATATTTATTTTTCTCCTCAGCAACGTAGCAAGTATAAAACCCCACCCCATGCTTAAACATTGCATTGTCCTCAATGTAATGAAAGACACAAGAATAAAGCACAAGGAAAAGCAAAAAATAACTCACAACGTTGCCGAATTGGCTTGGACACTTCCTTGTTGCTGGCGGTGTAGTCATAAAAGCGCATATCCAGGTGTTGAGCGTGCATCTTAATTACTCCATAGTCTTCTTCTACCGTGCAACCATAAGGGGACCACTTGGTGAGTAGTGGTAATCAAAGGATTCGGGGCTGCACGGCCTTCAACGCTAACAACTCCTACCATGCAACCAAAGGGGACCACTCTGGTGAAGTAGTGGTCAGACAGGGGGACGGGGTTGCATGGCCTTCAAAAATGGGCCCAGATGTCATCGTGGTTGGGCCCTGGTGTACCTCCTCTCTAGCTGTCGACTGTAGGGCCATCATCGTTGCCAAATAAATGTAGGGTGAATATATTTCTCCGTTTAGCAACATGATGCGCACCTCTCCGTGGGGAACTTTGGATAGCATGGTAAAACTTTTTTTTTTTGCGTAAGTGCGGCGGGCGCTGTGAAGATTGCGGCGGACGCCGTAATTGCGGCGGGCGCCGCGATTAAACGGCGGTCGCCGTTCGCAAGTCGTGGCCAACTTTCTTGGCGAGGCATTTACGGCGGGCACCGTAAGGTTGGCGGCGGGCGCCGTGAACTCCTTCTTCACTTTTTTTTTTCGCGCTTTCTGCAGGTTAGTTCAACACAAAAACTAAAAGAAAAACAAAAGAAATTGACTAAGGGAAGGGAAATAAACTACCAAATCTCGGGTTGCCTCCCGAGCAGCGCCTTGGTTAATGTCGTGGCTCGACATACTACTCGAACAACCTCAATCCATATCATCGGGCTCCTTAGGAACCTTCTCAATCCATACCTCCTTCTTGAACCAATCATGGAAAGGTTTGAACCTTGGACCATGCTTCCTCTTCAGCGACTTCTCCATCTTGACCTTCTTAGTCGCGTCTACCCCATGCTTAGATCGATCAGGGGGGTGTTTAGCCTTGACTTCAGAGACCTGCACTAAAGAGGGAACGGGCTTCTCGCTCGGAGTTAGCAGCAAAGGTGATTTACCTGGAAGTTCCGGAGGGAGCTTATAGTGAGCGTCTCACTCATCAACACCTTCCTGCAAGTCAGTAGATATAGCAATATCCAAGCTAGAATCAACAATAGGTAGTGTGTCATCTAGGTGGTCCTCATCAAAAACATCTTGCACCACAGGCTCAAGTACATCAATTGCACACAAAGAATGACCATCAGAAGGGAATTTCATGGCTTCATAGATATTATAATTAATGGTTTGGCCATCAAATTCCATAGTCAAGGAACCAGTACTCACATTAATCTTGGTGTTTGCAGTTTTCAGGAAGGGTCTCCCTAACAGAATAGGGGCTACATGCATATCATGTTCCATATCAAGCACATAGAAGTCAGTAGGAAAAGTGAGATCACCAACCCTAACAAAACATCCTCCACTATCCCTATAGGACGCACACTAGATCTATCAGCTAGCTGAATGGAAATTTTGGTTGCATGCATGGGTCCTAATCCTAAGGATTCACAAAGAGATGAAGGTAAAATATTTATGGAAGCACCCAAATCTAACATAGCTTTATTGAACTTGGTACCTCCAATGGTGACGGGGATGGTGAACATACCTGGGTCGCCACATTTCTTGGGTAAGCGCTTCTGAAAAATAGCAGAGACATGTTCGCTTACCTTCACATTCTTCTTGTTGTTTCTATCCTGATTCCTCTTTGTGGTGCACATCTGCTTCAAGAACTTGGCATAACGAGGGACAGACTTGATCAAATTTAGGAGAGGCATGTTGACCTCAACGTTTCTGAACATCTCAAACATGTCTTTGTCCTACGCAAGTGGTTTGGTACGCTTCAAAGCAGACGGGAACGGTGCAACAGGCTTCCGCTCAGGAAAATTGGGGGTACATACTCCTTCTCAGCCTCAACATCGGCTTTAGAGGGGCGGCAGGCGCCGTAAGAAGTGCGGAGGGCGCCGTGAACGTCATCAGGATTTCCGAGAAAATTTTCACCGTCATGGCAGTCGCCGTAATTGTTGCGGCGGTCGCCGTAATTTTTATCCTCCAGGTCGAGAGCAGCGTCCCTTTCGCGGCAGTCGCCGTTTTCACGGCGGTCGCCGTCACTGTTCTGCTCCAAATCCTCGTGTTCTTCCTCGTTGGCCTCAGATTTATCTTCTTCGAGCCTCTTCCCGCTCCTTAGAGTCATAGCACTGACATTCCTAATGTTCGGGTTCACTTCCGTTTGAGATGGAAGTTTACCAGACATCTTCGTGTCAAGCTTGCTCACCACCTGAGAGATCTGGCCAAATTGCCTTTCCAAGTTCTGAATGTTAGCTTCAGTATTTGCTTGGAATTGCGCTGAGCTCTGAGTCAGCTTATTAACATTCGCAGTGAGCATCTTCATCATGTCCTCCATAGACGACGAAGGATTCGAGCTCTGCCCTTGAGGTCTTGGCACATAGGGTTTCCTAGGTTGTGGAGGGTTACCCTGCTGTTGGACTTGACCTTGATTCTATTCCGGGTCTCTCCATCTGAAATTTGGATGGTCCCTCCAACCAGGATTGTAAGTATTGGAGTAGGGATCATGCTTGGGCCTCTGCTGATATCCTCCTACTGCATTCACTTCCTCTTGTAGGGAAGGGCACGGATCAGTAGGATGCAAGTCGTCATGACAAATCTCGCAGGCCTTGGCCTGCTGAGGCGTACCTTTCAGCTTTAGACGTCTCACCTCCTCTCTCAGCACATCAAAGTCAGCTTGATCAATTTTGGATTGAGAACTTGCAACAACCAAGCGTTGGGAGCCTCTCCCACTGTATTGCCTAGAGTCATCAGCCAATGTAGCAAATATCTCTAGAGCCTCTTCATAGGTCCTCTTCAGAATATTCCCACCACATGCAGAATTGACCATCCGACGGTCATCTTCACGGAGTCCTCCATGCAGATAAAGAATCAGATCATGATTAGCATAGCCATGGTAGGGGCAACTCTTCACCAGTTTCTTGAAGCGCTCATAATAATCATAGAGAGACTCATTAGAAAGTTGCTCTATGTTGCAGATTTTCTTCTTGAGCTGATTAGACTTGATTGCCGGAAAGTATTTATCAAGAAACACTTCTTTAAATTCACCCAAGTAGTGATGCTTCCTGGGGGTAGAGAATGATACCAGTCCTTCGCTGAGTCCTTCAGAGAAAAAGAAAATACCCTCAACCTCATTTGATCTTCAGTAATATCAGATGGTCGCATACTGGTGCACACCTCAAGGAACTCATCCAGGTGCTGAATAGGATCCTCAAGCGGGGTTCCACTGAATTTCGGGAGTAAATGGACTACTCATGTCTTGAGCTCAAATTTAACCCCATCACCCAGGGCAGGGAATTGCACAGCACGAGTTGGTTGCTCCAAGTTAGGAGCTGTCAAAGATTCCAGAGTAACACGGACTGCCATTCTTTCAGCTTCCTCAAGTAGCAAATTCGCAGCCCTGCGAGCCTGAAGAAAAGTTCTTTCGATTTCTGGATCAAAAACTAAAGTTAGATTATTAGTAACACGGGTGTGAATCATAAGATAGGTTCACACCAAGATTGGCACACAAATTACACACACAAAATAGATTATTGCCTCCCCGACAACGACGCCAATTTGATAACAGGCTTTTGTCGTGTGAAAAACTGCTATGCAAAATATCCAAACAAACCCTAAACCGTAGTACTAGGTAAGTAAAGGTCGAATTCACAAGGAGGCGAATTCTATCTAATTATGCAATTTGTATGTCAATCCAAAGTAACCAAAAGGGGGGTTTTGTGAGTTTAAGTAATCTAAACATGCAAAAGGTAAATAAGGCAAAAGAGTTGTGAAATCAGTGATGGGAAAAGCACTTAGTCAAACAACATCCACTATTCGTATGATAAGTTGATCCTAGATACTCATTCAAAAACACATGCAATGGAAATTCCAATTCCTTTTCAGATATAACTAATAGCATAACCAGATACTATTAGCACTAACTAATTAAACAACCCTGAAACTATCAAGATTCAGTTTAACAGTAGCCTTACGGATAGGAATATAGTTGGATACAATTCTAGCATAAAACAACCAGCTTTTATCCTAGAATGTAAATCAGTTCTCTTCTGCATAAGACTAGCACAACCAGTTACTAATACGATGCAGTTGCTACTCTGAAATAGATATGCTCAACCAGTAACAATCTAAATCTAGCAATAGATCAATAACAATAAACCCTAGTTGATCAGACTAGAAATTATCAATATCAATCATAAGCAACTTAAGCAAGATAAAGATAAAATCCATGCAATAGATTAAGAACGAGAATCTCACAACTTTATCGAAACGAAAGCTTCAGCGTCTGACTAAGCCAGGGGGGCTTAGTTCTTCATAGTAAGGTATGTAGAAAGAAATTAGGGTTTCAAGAGAAGAACGAAGATTGGCAAACAAGCCTTTTCTCTACCCTAAAATACTAAAGGGAATAAAATCTAAATTAACCTAAAACGAAATAATAAAATAATACTAATAATTAAACAAACTAAAGCAGGGAAATTAATCCCGTAATCTCGCAATTCTCGGCAAGCACTTCGTCCCAGCTTCACATGCTTCAGCTCGGCCCACTTTCGTTTAGCAGCTCGGCGGCCCACTTCAATTCCAGCACATGCTGACTTCATGGTGATGTCACCCGTCTTCACAATTCTCCATTTCCGCTCTCTAGCTTCACGTTCACGCGGAGGCTTCACGTGGGCTCCAGACTCCAATTGGGCCCTCTCCAGCTTGCTTCTCGGCCCACTCCAACAAACACATGCCCGCTGACGTCATCAATTCCATTTCTTCAGCTTCAACACGCGAGGGCTTCTTCACGGGCTGGGCCGAGCTCTCTCCTTTTGGGCCTTTATTTAATTCGGCCCATCATCCTTTTAATTCCAGCTTCACGTGGCATGTTAATCTCCAAACTTCGCCCCCACACGCCATACACATGAATGTGTCTAAATCTATCCGAATGGCACCAATAAAACCTCTAATGACTCTTACTTAAGCCCTACAAAGTAGTGCTTATCACTAATTCCCTATGATCCTCTTCTTAACCCTCTCTGGGAATTAGTGTGTGATGCGATAAATGGCCTTCCATGATTTATTTTATGGGAACGTACTTTCAGGTCCTATGTCTTAAAACCCCACATCAAAGGTTCTCATATATCCCTCTAGCACACTGAAAATATCGCCAGAAAGGAACTAGGATGGGCTACCCCTTAAACGGCTAGTAAGAGAATTGCTCCTCCCAAGACAGTATTTATGGCAAATCTCATAGCGTCAGAGACGTCTTCTCAGCCTTGAACAGTTGCCGTTTTTGAGCATTTTATCTTTGAATTTGTGACCGTTGCAAAGGCGCAAAAGCCTCTAGAAAATTAGCCGTTTCAACTCTTCAGAGTTCCCAGAAATATCTCCAATGGCTTGATTCTCAACGGCTCCAAAATTGCTCAAGGGTTATTTAAGGTTTCCTGTTTGATTGAGCCGAGCACTCTGTTCTCTCACGCCTTCTCTCAAATCTCATGTTCACCCGTCTCTCTCAAAACACAAAGCTCCTCAAATGGCCAAGAAAAACTTCAATCTTAACCTTGCTCAATTGGAGGTAATTAGGCCGATAAGATAACAACAGGCCAAGATGAAGGAACTGCAGAAAAGAAGGAAACTGAAGAGGAGGCCACTACGCTGCCATAGGAACGTCTCTCCTAGTTATCAGTGCTATAACATCACAGTGTGCTAGTAGTTCCCTAGGCTCCTACTCCCCTCTTCTATCCTTATTTTGTCTAATGTCAAGTTGGTTGTGCTCTTTTGTTTCTCTTTCAACTATGCATCTCTGGGCAATGTTCTTGACTTTAATGATTAATGAACTCTTATGGTAATGTTTCTAATGCATCATTTGTCTTTGCCTTAAGTTTCTATTATGGTCACTGTCATGGGTTTAACGCAAATTGTTTATTTCACATTGATATCCTATACTTGATAAGTAACTTGATCTTTTCGATGATGTCAAAAGGGGGAAGAATGGATAGGAACCTTGAATTATTGTAACTACTGGACTTATAGGAACTCTGAACCCATTCTACTTCTGAAGGGGAACTTGAATAACTTAGTTCATTTGCTTAGGGGTAATTTGCAACTATTGAATGTTCTATCAATATTTTTTAAAGTTGAAAATCCCTTAGCTCAACTGTTCTCATGAATTTCATGTTCCTATTATGTTGCCAGGTTCCTTATATTTGTCATCATCAAAAAGGGGGAAATTGTTAGGAAATGAAACTCTGGAACTTTGGTGCCCCTGAGAGTTCTTTTCCTCAGTTTCTCTACTTTTGAAGATGACAAATATTTTAATACTAATGTTTTATCTCAAAGATGTGTTTAGAGGAACCACATGACAGTTACTGAAACTATGGAAGCCAAACAAGATAAAGAAACCAAGCAGGCAAGCCAAAGGAACCCAGGTGTGCCCAGAAATGCAATACGTGACTTTGCGTTTCCCGAGAAATCTGGGAACACCAAACCTCGGACAAAAGGAGGTGAAAGCGACTTGATAGAAGCTTCCAAAAGCCTGCCACCATCCAAGAGCAAGACTCCAAGATGCCTAGAACAACGAACCTCGGACAGAGAAAGGTGAAAGCGACAGGACATGGAACCTGTCGCTATCCAGAAGACAGTTCCCAAGCGCCCAGAGTGTCGAACCTCGGACAAAGGAAGCTGGAGAATGACTTGGCTGAAGAGGTTGACTAACCTAGAAGGATTCTGAGCTGCCTAGGTTGTTTGCACATGCCAAGAACAACGTGGACCAAGGAGAACCACTTATCCTAGGGCAGGCTCAATTTATGGGAACCCAGAGAAGATTAAGCTGCTGAAGAATCCTCTATAAAAGGAAGACTAACTCAAGAGTTATCTTCAAGCACTGAAATACGACTCACACACATTAGCAAATATCCAGTGTGAACCTTCAAACAAGATCATCAAAGCAAACCGAGATCAAGAGGAACCAGTCAAGGAATAGAAGAGCTGAGTGCTAAGTTCCTGTGACTGTAAGTGATAGTTCCTAGGTGCGAAGGTCTGTTTCTTGGATTGATTATTGATTGTGTTAAGTTATCTAGGATTGCCTAACTGTGTGTAAGGCAAATAAACTGTGTGTTTGTTCCTAGGATAAGCTGTAACCAAAAGAGATAAGAAATCAAGAAGTAGACCTTGAAATCCTTTCGAAAGAAAGGTAGTGATTTTTATCCTGGATTGCTAGTTGGCAATCAAATGTTTCCACTATAAGGAACTTGTCATTTGTTTGATTGTTTATTTCCGCTGCGAAGGGAACTTAGAATCGATATTCTGAGTTCCTTAAGTTATTATCTAACAATCACGATCCTACAAGTATCCCTTTAGAATCGAGCATAGGCTTCCCTTCTCTCCTTTTGTGTGCTCCTTCTTAACCTCCCTCCAGATCGGAATCGATAAAATCCTCCCCCAAACCTGGAGGATCTTCCTCACCCTGGACCGTATAATTGAAACCCACAATATCCCCTTCACAATCCAGGATCTCCTCTACTCTGACTCTCTAGCCCTTTGTGGCTAAGGGCATCACCTCCAAATCTAGATTTGGGAGGCCTTGTCTGGTAATAGACGCGATGAAGAATGATTGAGGCTAATTTGATCGCTTCTTCTTCGTCAAGAAGGCGTCTCTGGTAGAAGAATGTGATTTCTTACGCTACTCGTTGCGCAAATAGGGGAATTTCAAACGTTTCCTTAATTTTTTCGATGTAGATTAACCTTGCTCTTCACTTCTTTTTGTTGGTAGTGTATCGGGTAGGTATCCAACCAAGAACATAATCGGAGGAGATCACTAAGAGGATCCTAGCCTTGCCGGCGTCGGAGAGGACATTTGTGGAGGTTTTATTCACAGAGGCTGTCATCGAAGAAGTCAACTTGACAACACCTCCAAAGATGTGTAAGTCTACTTATCTTAAGTTTCTTTCTTGTGACGCATTTACAATGCATCTAACATGTGACTATCTTGATCTGTTCACAACTTCCAAGGCTAGACGAGCTGAATCGGCTACCGATAAGATTGCGGCGAAGAAGAGGATTTGCTTGGAGAGGATTCTTCTGCTTCTTAGTCGGTCATGATTCACAATGATGTCACTAAGGTTTCCAAGGCCACCCCTACAGTATAGAAAGAGGAGACGATCAAGGAGAAGGTGTCCCCCCCCCCCCTCGAACGTGTCTGAGCTACATGGGTTGCTCGCATCAGCGATGATCTCCATAAGACGGGCTTTACAAGTCATGCAGACTTTCTGGTCGCCATTGGTCAAAGAACAATATGCGGGGATCAACACGATTGACGTGTTTGGAGAAACTCTTGCTATGCAATGCCAGGTAAGACACATTCGTCTAAGTCGTGTGTTTTGTTTTCCTTATTGTCGTTTGTCTCTAATGGTCTTGTTTGGTAGAGTCTTCAAATCACGTTGTGTGAGAGTGGGACCACGTCAAGGGGCTCTCATCGAAGATGGACGTTTTGGAGAAGCAAGCCGCTATTGATCGAAACTCGATTGATGCCCCTACCTTTAAAAACTTCGATGTTCAGGTTAAATGACCCTTTGAGTATAGTGAAATTAGAAAAATAACCCCTAAAAAACTTCATCTAAACTCATGACTCATGGTGATGTCATCATTACATAATGATGACATCACCATAAGTCAACAAACTACCACATTTGACCATTGATCGGCCGGTCAACGCCGAAAATTTTTCCCGCCACTTTTTTTTGGGTGATGTCATCATCTTGATGACAGTTACTATCATCAGAATACAAATTGTCATAAAAAATACAAACTGTCATCAAAAATACAAACTGTCATCAAAACACAAATTGTCATAAAAAACACAAACTGTCATCAAAATATAAACTGTCATCAAAAGCACAAATTGTCATCAAAACACAATTTGTCATCAAAAACACAAACTGTCATCAAAATATAAACTATCATCAAAAGCATAAACTGTCATCAAAATACAAACTGTCATCAAAACACAAATTGTCATCAAAAACACAAATTATCATTAAAACACAAATTGTCATCAAAACACAAATTGTCATCAAAACACAAATTGTCATTAAAAACACAAATTGTCATAAAAAACACAAATTATCACCAAAAACACAATCTGTCATCAAAACACAATCTGTCATCAAAATATAAACTGTCATCAAAAGCACAACTTGTCATCAAAATACAAAATGTCATCAAACCGCAAATTGTTATCAAAAACACAAATTGTCATCAAAACACAAATTGTCATCAAAACACAAATTGTCATTAAAAACACAAATTATCATCAAATACAAACTGTCATTAAAAACACAAACTATCATCAAAATACAAACTGTCATAAAAAATACAAACTGTCATAAAAATACAAACTGTCATCAAAAATACAAATTATCATCAAAATACAAACTGTCATCAAAACACAAATTGTTATCAAAAACACAAATTGTCATCAAAACACAAATTGTCATCAAAACACAAATTGTCATTAAAAACACAAATTGTCATCAAATACAAACTGTCATCAAATACAAACTGTCATCAAATACAAACTAGTTAGTGCACGTTCAAAGTGTTATCAAGACTAGTAATTAGTGGCGCTTTCAAAGTGTCATCAAGACTAGTAATTAATGACGTTTTCAAAGTGTCATCAAGACTAGTAATTAATGACGCTTTCAAAGTGTCATCAAGGCTAGTAAGTGGTGATACTTTCAAAGTGTCACCGAGACTAGTTGGTGGCACTTTCAAAGTGTCACCGACAAAGTGTCATCAAGGCTAGTGGTGACACTTTCAAAGTGTGATCGAGGCTAGTCGGTGGACACTTTTAAAGTGTCACCGAGGCTAGTCGGTGACGCTTTCAAAGTGTCATCAAGGCTAGTCGGTGACACTTTTAAAGTGTCATCAAACGCGCCACCGCCTAGTCTCGGTGACGCTTCAAACGCGCCACTGAACTAGCCTCGGTAATGCTTCGATCGCGCCACCGACTAGCCTCGATGACACTTTGAAAGTGTCACCACTAGTCTTGATGACACTTTGAAGGCGTCACCGACTAGCCTCGATGAAGCGTCACCAAGGCTATTCGATGACGTGTTCGAAGTGTCACCGAGACTAGTTTGGTGACGCATTCGAAGCGTCATTGAGGCTAGTCAATTTTCAAAATTCTGCAATAAATCAAGGAATGGAGCCATGGAAATAATACATAAAAAAATGCGTTGGTAAAATAATTTGTTCCCATAAAACAACATCAATGAAGACATTCAATTAGTAAGATGATACAAGCAATAAACCTGGTAACGATATTGAGAATCTTCAGTCATTAGATGATTTGTTTGATTAGTTGCATCTACTGCTCCTGTGTGCACTGCTGGTGCCTCCTCTTTGACTGAAAACCAGAGCATCATGTATAAATTATCAACAAAAACACATTCTGTAATGAACCAAAAACACACTCTGTTTACGAAATAAAACCTGATTCTGTTGAGAAGGCAATACGATCTCTTAAAATCAAAAGCTCTGGAGATAAGTCCTCCCCCAAAAGCTTAAGTATTCCATGGCTGTCGATAGAAGACCTTGACTGGCCAAAATCTCTGAATACTTCTCAAATAGTTTGCACATGGCAGAACTGAGTTGCTTTTGTCCAGTAGCAAGAACGAATACAATTGTCTTCTCCATCAAATCCTAGGAAGCAAAAGAAAGGCATTAATTTTTTTTTTCTGAGATACAAAGTGCCAGATCCCAGTTCACAATCTAATGTGCTAATAAATGCTCACCTGGAGGCAATCAGCATAAGTTTTTCTCTCAGAATCACCAGACAGACCCAAAGACTAGATCTCCACTGTCTTGTCAATATTACCAGCACATATATAACAAAGTGTTGCAGCTAAAGTATTACCAGAAGCCATTAGTTTTGAGGCAAGTGTATCACAAAGGCTAGTCCATTCCTCTCTCTCAGCAAACTGAGATAAGTATACAAAAGAAAAGAATAGAATGAAAATATAGTTAACTCTATCCTAAATACAAAATATGTTTTCAAAAGAAGAAGGAAAATTAAGAGCAAACAGAAATTGCAAGCTATAATGGCTAAGCCTCCATGCTTAAATTAGACATGCAAGGACAAAGAATCAAAGATAAAAATATCAGCTTACTGTACAAATAAGGGCAAGAGTATCCTTCCAGTATTTAAGAGGTCTGGTATTTACAAGGGCTGTCAAATCATGGTTAACCATAGCAGATACAACCTGAAGCAGCATATGTCAAAATAATCAACTATTGCATTTGTACAATAATTCCCAATCTGATCAAGAAAGGCTTCATATGCAACATAACCAATCATACCTTTAAGTAAGGTGAATTGTTCTTCTTAAGGTACTGATCTCGGATGCTTTCCCAGAGAGATGGACCTCCAACATGGGCAATGACCAAAGCATCAGCTATCCTATTGGCAGATATGCACTGGGCAACTGCCCCCTTGTAGTCTCCCACCACCAAAGCACGCTGAACGGCTTCATCAAATGCTGGATCAATACTCTCTTCATGCACATCAGATTCTCCTTGCACGTGATCCTCAATAGGAACAATTTCTTCCGAAGAAAAATGATTAATTGAACTTGAGACTGGAGTATCAACCTTAGGACTGGGAAGATTGTTAAAAAAGTCCTCCCCGTTGTCAAACGAAAAGACAACAGTTTCTCTATCTTCAAGATAGCCTGTTGTCTCATCTACATTTTCTTGAACAGTAAGAGCATCAACTTGCTGAACCACATCCTCCTGGACAACATCTTTCCCTTCGTCTGGCACATTGAAACCTAAATGGGAGAGTAGCTTTGACCTTGCAGTTCCATCATCCTCGAACATGACCTTTAAAACCCCCATGTCTCTTTGTCATCCTCCGACTCAGATTCCTGTCCTTTATGAATGATAAGAAGCAAATTTTAGATAAATATAATATGGAAGAAGCAAATTTTGGTGATGCTATGCTATGCATATCTATGTTGTTGTTGTTGGGTGTTACAAATTAGAAAGACTTGATCCATACATAGTCTCATTATACTGTATAGTTAATAACATCAAACCATCTAAACCACTAAATCAAAGCACAACATATTGACTTACAACTCATTAATCCCAATTTAGCAATTGACTGACCATCTATACCAACTAATACTGCAAACCAAGGTATCCTATGATGACTTTTCACTTCGGCAATCATCCTAATTTAGCACACCCAACAACAACAACATAGATAAGCATAGAATAGCATCACCAAAATGGGAAATACCTATTTTGTCTCTTTTTAACAACAGTCAAGAAAAACAAGATCACACACATCAAGCAAAAAAAACTCTCTAATAAAACTATCAACAACATCATCTAAACATAATTGCATTCATGTATTACTATTTTGTCACTTTCTGCTAACCAAGCAGGTTTTCAATTTAAAGATAAGGATGTCAATTAAAACTAAATACCATTGAACATTGACGAAAATTTAAACTGGAGTGAAAAGGGGGGGTTAGAAAGGATAGTATCCAGAACCTAAATGTAATAAAATTACCTCAACATTTTTCAATTCAAAGTCTGAATCCTTGGCTAGGCATTCATTCCCAATTGTTTCACATGGTCCACTGGTTCTATTCAACCTTTTTAAAGACAATGCAAATTGAGTAGATGCTCCCAAAAACACTTTCAAGCGTGTGAAAATGATTGAATAGAAATGTTCTTAATGCCTAGTCAAATAAGAAAGGATCTGGTTAATATCATAACAAAAAAAACTCCATTATCAACCATTTAGTTGGAAATTGTTCTTAATGCCTACCATTAGACTAATTCGGAAACCTAAACTGAAACAACACATAATCACTTAATAAAACAATTTTATTTACCAAATTAGGACATAAATTGCATAATCAATTCGTCAGTTTACCTGAAATGGTAGCAACCAAGGAGAGGAAGTCGTTGGGGATTGCATACATCGCCTGATTTGGAAGGGAGAGAAGAAGGAGGCGACATGATCATCATCGGTGAACGGCAAGCAAGGTTCTGACAGATTCGAAGGTCACCGGGGAGAACTGACCAACTCATCTTGTCCTCTTATCGGATTCACTCCAACTTCGATCTTCCGGGGCCATTTTAGGAGTAAAATCCGTCAACAGAAAGAGGGAGGAGGATGAGGCAAATCAGGAGGTCGTCGGGGGAAGCCGAAGACGGAAGAGGCGGAGATGGAGTCCTTGTTGAGTGTGATGGAGAAATGCGTTGATGGTTGTCGTGGAAGAGAGAAAGCATGGAGGCCGATGGAAACAGAATGGATCGGACAATGGTGGCCAGATTTGGAAAGGTGAAATTTGGAAGGAGAGAGAGCGTGAATGTAGGTGTGAGTAAAGGATTGGGGTCAAAATCCTAAACAAATTTTTTTTGAGTGTGAATTTCAAATATTGATGAATAAATGGGCCTCAATTATTCTAAAAACTTCGAGTTAAGGAAAAGAGGAGGGCCGCTTGTAGGAAACTTATGGGCCCAATGGACCTCAAAGAAGTTGAGCATAGGCCCAACTTTAAAAGGAGGAAAAAAAACGAAAATCACCAATCTTCTGGAGTTCCACTCTACCTTTTCGTCTTCTTAACGAAGCGCTCAAAACTCAAAAATGGCCGCCGTTTCGCCGGCCGGAGCTGACACCTCCACAGACGCCACCGTCCCTTCCGCATCCACCGTCACTGCCACCCCCACCCCGGCCCTAGCCTCATCTCCCGCCGTCCCTTCTGCTTCCGCGTCGCCGGCCTCTCCCGCCGTTCTTTCTGCCGCCGCGTCGCCGTCTTCTTCTGCCGCATCACCAGCCTCCGCTCCCGCCGTGAACAAGCCCTCTCCCCTTCCGACAATAACTTTGCAACGTTCAGAGCCGCCGAAGAACCTTCGCGGACTCAATAAACCTAAGTGTATAAAGTGTGGAAACGTAGCTCGATCTAGGTATCTTCTCTTTCTTTTTCTCTCTCTCAATTTTTAGTCTTTTCCCTGGCTAAAGTAGTTCTTTGGTTATGTGAATTCAGATGTTCTGGAAAATTGTTAGGTTTGCGCGTGTTGATTTTTGAAACCCTAGGGTTAGCTCGTTTAAATTCTGTGTCCAATGAATCCGTTTCTGCAAGAAGTTGGAATCCATGTTTATTCTTTTTAGGCTTCTGGATGACTTCATTTTCCATGGATAACAGAGTAGTTATGTTTCAAGCGGAATTGTTGTGCTGAACCTGATAGGTAATTAGGGTTACTGAAGCTTGCTTTTCTGCTTCAGTATAGTTAGTTAATTCATAGATGCTTATTCCAGCCTATCTTTGTGAGTCAAGTAGTTCCTCCCCTCTGATTTTGGGTGAGTAGATTAGGGCACTTTAAGTGTTGCTATGAACTTGGCCAGATATAGTACTGGCATCTCATATCTTGAAATCTAATTATCCAACCTTGTCACTTCTCCCCATACTTTCTTGCTCCGATCCAGTGATTAAAAAGGCTCCAGGCGCACCTAGGCGCAGAGGTCCTTGGAGCCTAGGCGCGCCTGAGAGGCGCTAGGCGCGCGCCTAGCCACACTGCTGGAGGAGATTTTAGTTTGCCCTAAAATAATTAAAAAACCAGGTTTATAATGAAAGTATAGTTCTAGTTGTAGATGGGCTGCATTTTTAGGCCCAAATAGCTAGTCCATTAGTTACCCAACCAATCAAATCTCCTAATCTATTAAAAACCCTAAACGTCCAGTACGCAGTCACATCTTTTCTTCTTCCTCCTCTCAACCTCTGAAAACCCTAGCAACTAATTTCTCCAGTAATCTCAACGATGAACATATCCGATGGCCAACCTCATCCATGCCCTCATCGGCAACACACTAGATGACTGTTTTACGGTCGATTCCGACACCGTAATTCATTAAAAACTGGGAGGCGCTCGCCTTACACAAAGGCACGCCTGGCGCCTAGGCGCGCCTTTGGTGCACCTAGCCACTCAAGGCACGCCTGAGGCTAGGTAGGCGCTGGCCTGAGCCGGCGCGGCGCGCCTTGAGTGCGCCTTTTTAAACACTGCTCTGATCTTTATCTTGAAGCACTTTAGGACCAAGTGTCATGCCAAGCCCTAAATGGTTAACAATTTTTCTCTATTGACAGTATAGACTTCTTTTTTCCTCAACATTTATGGGAAAAACTATTCCTTGTAGTGTATATTTTAAGGTTTATCTGGAAGACTGGAACTAAGTGCCATGTTGTAAATCACGCAAACTCTTATACAAGGGACTTAAGGAAAAGTGTGTATGTGAGCTTGCTGTTCATGTAGTAGCCTACTGTTGAAATACTGCAATCTTCCTGAGCGAACAAGAATAAGGAAATATTAATACAAAATATAAATAATAGAAAATTTTATAAATGAAACAGAATGGAAAAGAGCAGAAAAGGAAACTCTGGAATCCTTCCTCCTTTTTGTCTCGACTTGTGATACCCCTCACATTGTAATGCTCGCTAGGCCAAGCCCTATCGCCAACAAACTTGGGGATGTACGTCCATGAATATTTTCATGTGCAGGTGAATCCGTGAATCCTTGAATGTTGTTACCTTGCATGTTAGCAGACATAGGAGAACTCCTCTTTTCTGAGAGAACAGTAAATTCTTACATCCTTTTTTGTTATTTGACTGTGCAACCACTTGCAATTCATTGTATTAATTGAACGAGTGAAATTACCCATTGGTATATATCTCCCCAGATTTGTGTTCTTTTTAACTCCAGGTTGCTTATCTGGGAAACAATTGCTTCGTAGTGCATATCTTTGATTTCATCATCTATGCTGAAAATCGCCTTAGACTGGGATCAGTGGGATGTATATAAGCTTTGTGAAACTAAAAGCATACCAATTGCTATTGTTATGTCAAATAAGAAATGCAAAGTAGTGAATGTTTGTCTCATAGTTGATCAAAATTTAGCCATTCACGTCTACATATAACTTTGTTTATTCATGGTGTCTCTCATTATCTCTATTTTTTTATATTTTGAATTTGTTTCAGGTGTCCTTACCAATCCTGCAAAAGTTGCTGCTCAAAAGCTCAAAATCCTTGTCATATACATGGTACGCTTTAATTTTTATTCACTTAATTTGCATGACAGGATGTTTGACTTCCACCTGCTGATTGTGCACCCTATCTGATTTTCCGTGAAGACTTTCTTCTTGTAGATTGTGTAACCAATCTAGAGTTTCTATGTATTTGCTGCCTATAAATTTTCTGAACTTAGCACTCTCCATGTATTATAGTCATACTAGACCTTCCAACCATTGATTGGTTTGCTAACTGTTTTAATATGAATGATAAGACTTAACATTAAGATTGTTTTGTGATGATTGGGTTCTGTTCTTTGCTTAAAGTGATGGTTAATATCTTGCAAGCATAAATATTGATTCATGTCTAGTATCTATATCATGTTCATTGAAGTATGTTCTTACTTGCTTTACCTTTTTATACTTGCTTTTCTTTCCTGACACAAGAATTATTTGTTTCCTTGATGTTGAAGTTTTGAAGCCAAATGCAACTCTTGCTGATAGGTCTCCTTCCTCAAACCCTAGTCATTCTGAGCAGCAGGCAATTGAAGTGTCATCCTCAGGGTAAATTGATCTATTAATGTGCAGCAGTTTTCTTGTGAGCTTTTTTTGCTCTTTTTCTAGTTAATTCATGTAATGTGACGGAATATTGCAAATTGCAGTCAAGTTGTTTCTAGGAAGTGCAAATTTCATTTTGACATGGAAGTTACATGGGCTAGGTTTAGAGTTATTATACTACTGGCCTTAGCTGACCCTTTTGCTGTATAGTAAGAGCTTAATTCTCTTTTAAGCTACATGCTTCCTATTTAAGAGCTATTGCCCCAATGAATCATGTACTAGTTTATCTCTTATAAGAATATCGTATAGTAGCTGTGCATTTATATCTAAAGTTTAGGTTTGAATTATAGGCCTTCTAACAGACCAGCTTCAATCCGGAAACTGTCTAGCACTTTCGCACAATTCAACAATGTGCATATCCCACTTCGTTCAAGGAAGCCACTAACTAGAAAGGTGAACATCTTCAGCCAGCAACCTCTTTTCCATCATGCACCATGTTATGTTACTTCTTGCACTTATGTGAAATCGTAATACAGGATGCTATCACTATTAACGAATGGAGGTTTTCTAAGTTGAAAGAATTCAAAGACCGGAACATTGAGGCAGAAAATGAAGCCTTTGACCGGTACATGCAGAATATCAGTTTATTGGAGGAGGTATTTGATTTAGAGGCTACAACACCTACGGACAATGGTTACCCTGTGCTTAATCCTGTGGACAAAACAAAACTGCTTACGCCCATTAAGGCAATATTGAGATTAGATCCCATCAGAAGCAACAAGTTCAGAAAGAGGATACAAATTGTTGTTGAACAAGGGTTGGTAAAGCGTAAGAAACGTGGTGAGAAAGATAATAATGATGACCTAGATGATGGCGCCAAGCACGATCCGATACCAAAGAAAGCTAAGATTTTGGATGATGTCAAAGCTTCACTATTGAGTCAACTCAATGATAAGATAAACAAAGCTAGAAATGAGGATGATTTAAATCAGTGTTTGCAGATGATGTCTCATCTTATTAGTCATTTGAAGGGAACCTCAGAGGCCGGAACTTCAAGCACTGAAAAGTCCCAGGTGCGAATAATAGAATGCAGTTTGCCAGCAGGACAGGCACCAGATTATACATTGCAGAAACTGGTCAAAACAAATGTTATTAGTCAAGAAGCTCTGAACAAGATAGATTTGCATTTCTCATCGCTCGAGGAGATTGAAGACTTGTAAGTTTGGCAAGTCTCAAGATCTAGAAGCATAGTTTAATGAGCACTGAAGGTGGAAATTTGTGTCTATTCTTTTCTTCCGTGATAGCTAGAAACTGTGTAAACTGGAAATGCCGAGACGGGTTAGATCTAGTTGCTCATTTGAGTCTTGAGGCTTAAACTAGCCGTCCAGTTTTCTTAAGGGCCGGTTTTAGGGTCTTAGACCTAAGGCGGTGGGCTTATAGAGATGTAGTTTAGGACCTTAGCTTAGGGGTTTTCCGGCCTAATTCTCACTTGTATTTGTTTTTTGCTTTTCCTTTGTGCATTTGTGCTTGTGTGATTTCAATACTACTTGACATCTTTTCGTTCTCTTTTCCTTGCCTTCATACTACCTCTGAGTTTGCACGGAAACATTCCATCGATTTGCTTGGGGAAAGGATGCATACACCTTGACCGCTCAGACCTACTTATGCGGGATTTCCTCCGAGTTGTGTTGTTGTATATGAGTCTTGATCCTGGCAGATTTTCTTAGGCTCGTGTATTTTTAGGTGTTTATGACAACATTCTTTTGATTTGAAGATACAGGTCATTTTACCGGTTTGATGATGTAAGATTGGTTTGATGATGTAAGATTGCTTCCTAGTCGTGGATGCTTTTCTTGTTCAGGTCCCTTCTTTGGCGAAGCCTTTTGTTTTGCATAGGACTCCGCTTCCAGAAATTCCAACACGGGCCCCTTTTTGGATGAGTCTTTTGTAAACCCTCTAATTTTGAGCGAAAACACATGAGTAGAACTTGATTTGGTCGATGACAACTTTCGGCGTAAGATTAGGGTTTTGATGGCGTCGTGGGGTTTCTGTGAACTCGATCTTGGTTGCAATGCAACACAATCACTTTGATTGATAGAGAGTTGTGAAGATGAACATTTTATGGCCCTTGTTTGGTTTAAAGTATAGAAACAGTAACGGAAAGAAACAAATCTAGTTCATTTTGATGTCATTATTCATTAATCAAAGTGGAGAAATCATTTATTTTCCCCTTCTCTTGGCACTATGATAAATGTATATGTTTCTCCAATATTAGGGTCGGTTTTAAAATGATGAAATCATTACCTTTTTTCCTTCTCTTGGCACACAAATTTTAGAGTCTTAAATCAAGATGAAAATTTTAATCAATGTATCATAATATCAAAGTTGATTAGATTCGTTTCGTTTCCGTTACCGTTTTCATAAGTTAAAACCAAACAGGCCCTAGATATTATATATAGACTGGTGAAAACTCAAGGATAAATATGCCAAGTTATTCATGAGTCCCAATCTAAATTTTACTAAAAATGAAAATAGTTTTAATAACCAAACAAGTGTGTTGCGCAAGAGAGGAGGCTCAACCAAGCACATGGACATCCCTAGTTCTTATCTTTTATAATCCTAGCTCTAAATTAACTTAATAAACTAAATATTTTAAAATTATGGAATATAAAAATGCAACTACTCTAATGTGTCACAACTTAAGTTCAAGAACCTACTAAATTCAGCCATTTCACTTAAATTATAACAAGGGCGAACGATGCTCCCAATTCGTGGGGTACGTGGGTGAGGAAAAAGTGTCAAAATTATGGAGCAAATAAACCTTATCGAAGAGTAAAGGTAGAATTTGTTCCCTTAGTAAGCATGAGACACATTATGAGAACAAGCAACAAGGGTACATTTCTTACACTTACCTTCGAATGGGACCATGACGGTCTGTTTTTGGGTTCACTTAGGACCCAAAGGCGGCCCCTTAGACTCCAATGCAACAACTTGGGTCGTGGTGTGAGGCTTGGCCGAGATGGCCTTGCCATTGTGCGAAGCGCCGACAGTGTTGGTTGCCTTGGCCTCCGCAACAACTTGGGCTTGTGCTTTGGCCTCATGCAATGCATGAGCTTGGTCGCTCGCTACTTGGTCTTGCATGACTTCTTGTGGTGTCAATGGAACGAGGGTGACCTTCCTTCCATTGTGCATAAAACTGTATCTATTCAAGAACCCATCATGAATAACCTTCCTATCAAATTATAACACCCCCAATTTATACCGGAGATATTACATGCCAGTGACCTCAGACTTTACCGTCCAAAGTCATCCCAGGCTTTTCCAGAACGATTAAGCTTAAAACATAACATAATTACATATTAATTGAAAGATTAAACAGCGGAAGACTTTAAATTACACAACGGAAGACTTTAAAGAGCCAACTTAAAACATGGCTAAATTATGAAGATACATTGAAGTAACACTTTAACAATCTTAAAACACTTAACAACTTAAAACACTGACTTTTAAATCTTCGTCTGCAAGCTTCTTATCCTTCAATAGGTTACTTAAACTCCGGGAATCAACTCCTGATGTGCCGAAACGGACAGACGACACCAACCATGACGATGCAGATAACAAAAATACAGCGGGTTAGTCTACTGAATAGACTAGCAAGGGCACAAAGCAGAGTGGTTCGAGTGATCGTGACCGTTTACTATCATTGTCCCTCGAATAATAACCGAAGGAACGATATATAACCCGTCACTTTCACGGAATGATTTAACAATTAAGATATGCACTGAAGAGAAGACTCCAACTGAAATGAGCCTTATAGGAAATTATGACAACCGAGGGAACATTAAAGTTACACACACCAATGATTTAAAAGTTGACTGAGATGCTTCAGTTCACAACCAACCTCATCGCCTATAGCGAATCCAGATTGGAAAGAGAACGTACTATGATCAAAGTCGATACGAGCTTTCCTAGCTGCACTATTACTTAGCTGCACTACTCGCCAAAGGTTTATTAATCATGTGCATTCGGGCACATATCTTATTTAATTACAAAACACACATTACTGAAACACGTTAATGTTATTAAGAGCGACAACAAGGCTTAAATCTTAAGGCGACCATTACGTCAACCCAAATTAAAACACACACAACACACACGCGGGACTTAACATTATTATGCCGAGTAACAACGGCGTTATTATTACACCGGGTGACCTTACGTTCACCCTGATTGCACTGTTACAATGCTTACACTTATTAATTATGTGCTTAACTGCACTTATCTTATTAAATTACAACACACACACACTACTGTTGAGGCTTTTAATATTATTCCGAGAACACAGAAGTTATTATTACACCGGGTGACCTTACGTTCACCCTGATTGCACTGCCACAGTGCTTATACTTTAATTTACAGGGTGACAGTTACGTCCACCCAATTGCACTAGCTAAGTGCTTAATACACAGGACTGTAATTATGCTCATCCAATGACGCTTGCAAGGCGCTTCAACACTTCAAATCCTTAACGGTGGATAAGAAGCATAGGTCATGACCCTTAAATTATTCGGAATTAATCCGAGGAATATTATGATTTAAAGAAACGACAAATCCTTACTTGAATTAGCGTTCCTACGAACATTAAGTTATTAAGAAACGACTAATCCTTATTTGGACTAGCGTTCCCACAACACACACAAGATTAAGCATTAAAGATTAACATTAAACCACCTGATACCATCACGGTAATTATCACATATAATAGCGTCGTACTAACAAATATACAACCTATTATAACATTATTTTAATCACGTTTACTTATGAAATTAATTCCCAAACCGAACAACAGTTCACATTAACTCAATTAACAATTAAACGAGTAATGATTAACGAAACAAGGACTGATTAAGCAAGAGCAAACCGCCACTTGCCTTAGTCCGCAGATCCGGAACAGAGCAGAGACAACGGGATTCCGGGCTCGACACAAGTATAGCTCCGACAGCACAACGACCAAAACGATGCGCGTTTCGACCCCTTTTTGCCTTACTTGGGTTCTGACCTCCAAGGGCAACCAAAAGGCTTAAAAATGGCTTCTGGAAACACCACCAAATGACACCGGCGAGCACCTCAGAACTCCGGCGAGGCACAAAAATTCCAGCGAGACAAAGTTTGGGAGAGTTTGGCTGTGGAATCCCTCAAATCCGACCTCCAAACCCCTCCTTAAATAGCCAAAACCCTGGGAGACACAATGATGGCCTAACTGGAGGCGTGGCGGGGCTAGTTCGGCGTCGTCAGACGTTCGCCGGCGACCTTCGGGCAAGGACCTCCGGACAACATCGACGGCGGGCGCCGTCATAACTGTGGCGGGCGCCGTCATCAATGCGGCGGGCGCCACCATAGGCCTGGCGTCCCCAGCTAGGAGAAGACCAGCCGGCCACCTTGAGCCTGGCTTGGCCGCTTCCTTTGCTTCTCGGACGAAATAACGTTAACCCGGGATAAAATTTATCGTACGCGGATGAGTAATTAACATCCCAAGTACGTCGTCTGTATTTTATTTCACTGAGAAAAATATTACAGATACAGAGCACATTACAGAATGTCTCCAACTTTCTGAATTAAATCTGACGTACTAAACGGGTGTTCGGGAAAATTCCAAAAATTCCCAAAATAATCCTTACAGAATTACGGGGTATCACACAAATTGCCATGGCCTACCTAAAAGCATCCGAGTGCAATCCATAGAAACAACATTACGAAGAACTTTATCATGATATTGCCCTATGCTAAAGTGTACCAAACATTGCTTAGTAACCATGTTACTCCCTTAGCACTCGACGATCCATTGAAGAGAATAAGGTTGTGGTTGTGGTGTGGTCTTCAATTGGAGGTACTCAACCACTAGTTGGTTGATGAGATTGCAATAACTCCCTCCATCAATAATGATGCAAATGTTAGTGTCCTTCACATCAAAACGCTTGTGGAACAAGGTCTCACGTTGGTCCATGGGTGGCGCCTCTTGAACCATGAGGACCCGCTTGTAACTAGGAGTAGTAGGTTGGTGTGACCACTTGGTCTAGCCAAGGTCTCATTACACACCTCTTCATCGGCCTCATCAATCTCCAATAAGGCCGACATCTCATTGTTTTCCTCCTCAAAAGTATAGCCTCCATTGAGTGTCACAAAGACTTGCTTTTTATAGGGCAATCCTTAGCCATATGGCCTCGTCCTTGACACTTAAAGCACTTCGTGTCACGTGCTCTATCCCGAGTCTGCATAGTATCTTGTTCTTTGCCCTTAGCCGTGCTATTAGAAGTATTAGGTGAGTTAAAGACTCCCTTTGTCTGCATGGAAGAGCTAGATAAAGAGGAATTAAAAGTAGGATTGGAAGAAGAGTTAGAATTGTACCTCTTTTGTCCATTAGAAGACCAAGACTTCTCCTTGTTCCTTTGTTGCTGGTTTTATGCGAACGTAACCATGTACACCATCTCATTAAGGTCCTTTAGACGTTGAATCTCAAAGACATCTTGAATGGGGCAATTCAATCCAGCCAAGAACCGTTGTCTCATGGAATGTGGGGACACATGGATTCGAGCCTTGTGCATCCAATCCTCAAGCTCGTTGAAGAACTCAATAGGGGGCTGGTTTCATTTCTTGCAAAGGTGCACCTTTTGTTGCAAATGTTCAAAGTGCTCCTTCGGTTCATACTTCTTCCTTATGATGTACTTTAATTGAGGCTAAGTCTCGATAGGCCTCAAATTTCCGCGTCGGCGGTTCGAGCGCAATCTAAACCACCAAGAGCGTGCAACTCCATTGAAGTGGATGGTGACTATCTCGACACGCTCATGCTCCTCATAGCCACAATCGTCTGTACTCACTAGATTGCTCCCATTTTCAAGTACGTGTCAACGTCGTTTTCCTTGCAAAGAACTCGATTTTAACCTTAATATCACGACGAGCGTTCATACCTTGGTTTGGTTGGTGTAGGGGGCGACGAACTCGAGCTAGGGGTAAGTCATCAATGGAAGGATCCTCCTTATATTAGTGGTCATTAAGTGGAGGCAAACCTTGGTTTGGTTGGTGTAGGGGGCGACGAACTCTAGCTCATAAACCTCATAGTAGTCATCATCCTCCAAATTCATCTTCTAGGCGGCGTTGTGGCGTGCTCTTGGGGCGGGGTAACACACTTGTGCGCGTGGTGCGGCCATCGGTGGCTGCGTAGGGGTGTAACGCAAGTAGAGCTGTCAAAATTTGACCGACCCGCAAACCCGACCCGACTCACGTTTTCTGGGTTGAGACCCGACCCAAAAAGTATTGGGTCAAAAGTGACCGACCCGTTTGACTCGAAAATTTATGGTTTGGGTCATTGACCCATTGGGTCGATCCGTTGGGTCAATACAAATGTGTTTATATTTTATATATTAAATATTATGATAAATTTTATTATTAAAATATTATATAATAATAATTTTTTTGATTTATTATTTTTTTGTTTTAATTAAAATATTATTTTAATGTTCATTTTATAAAATTTTGACAAGGCGCTCTCGACCCGAACCCGTACCTGACCCGCAACGACCCGACCCATAATTGACCCGCAAATTTTGACCCACAATCGACCCGACTTGAAAATGACCCGACCCGGTACGCTTAAACCCGAACCCGACCCGTTTGACACCTCTAGACGCAAGCCTCTAGCGCGAGGCTGTGTAGGTGATGTGAAACAAGGGGTTGGATACCTTGTCTCACTAGCTTGAGCTTCGGATCGTGGCACATGAGAGGGACTTGAACTTCTCCTTGGGCACCAGCTGGTCTTGAGGGCTCCTTGAGTAAGACTTGAAGGCGGAAGCAAGAGGAGACCTTGGGAAGCCGAGAGGAGGCAAGGGCCAACCGAGGCTGGTGCTTGGCTAGCCGAGGGAAGCAAGGGGCCAAGGGAACCTCTAGAGGAGGTTCCTTGGTTGGCTTTTACTTGGAGCAAGAACACAAACTTGATTGTTTGAGAGGGATGCATGAGATTTGAGAGAAAGAAAGAGAGATTGATTGGATGCTTGAGTTGATAGATAAGTTTGAGGCCTTAGGGAGGTATTCCTCAACCTAAGGATAATAATCCAACTCTTAAAATATTCAACTAGTTACAAATGAACTAACAAGAGAGTTTAAATACCATGGCATTTCAATCAACAAAGAAGAAGACACTAATGGGCCTTGGATTGATGCCCATATGCAAATGGTCCTTCACATCTACTAAGGCAAGTCTAAAACATGAAGCAAACACTAAAATAACTAGGATAAGAGCTTAAGGCTCAGATATGTGTGGCATTGGTTGCACCGATGTCCACATGCCATGGCATGTCATGGCATCGACGTCCTTGATGTCATGGCGTCGAGGTGAGCGGCGGCCAGCCAAGCGATTGCTTAGGTAAGCTACGGTCGGCCAAGGTGTTGACGGAGGTCAATGGGGGATGACATCCATCAGTAGGATTGCCCAAGAACCCCTCCAACTCGTCCTCTACCTCCATGTCATTAGAAGAAGTACCTCTTACAACTCTTGAGGATGTGGGGAAGTTGTGACCAAGGAGGTTGAACACACAGTCAAGCTTTAAAATGGATCTCTTCTATGGCGACACCCCGTTGCGCCCATTGCTTCTTTAGATTTGTGTGCACCACTAGAACCAAGTTGAGGGAACTTCGACGTATGGTCTCAGAAATCTTGAGATCAAGCTCCAATTACTAGAGTTGGCTCCATAATGTCGTGGGGAGGGGGGTGACGTAGGCAACTTATCCTTGCCCTTGTCCATGTGATCTGCCATAGACAAGAAAGCATTTAGGAGTAGACAAACCTCTAGTGTCATCAACAAGCCTTGTTAGCAAGTACAAAACCTCAAAATTTCGGCAAAGGTAAGGCAAATATATCAAGGTAAGCAAGGTAACAAGAGGTGTCTAAGATAGATATGAATAGATGCAAGCAAATCAAGATCAAACACAAGAGATGCTATGCTGAAAATTCATAAAGATGATCAAGTATGCTATGCAAGACAAGAATCACTTAATCAAGATAGAAATAAGAAATAACAACTCACAAAGCGCTGCCTATTCAAGGAAGAGATGTGATGTATGCAGCAAGTAAGTATGTTATGCAATCACCTGAGGGATATGAACGTGCAACAAGCAAAATTTCAGCAAGTATTGCTATGTATGCACGGCTAGAAACAAGATGGAATGTGATGCAAGTTTTGATCTTTTTGAGAGAACACCAAGCAAGCACATAAAGGGTCAATATATTTGCAAGAACAACACTCAATCACCCTAGATGAAGTCGTGTATGATGCATAATTTTTTTTGTTGATTAGTGATCAAGCTACTAGCAAGATGCAATTATTTTTATTAGAACACAAAATAGGTGAATCTTAGAGACAACTAATCAAGAAAATATGAAAGAAAGGAATGACTGGAAAATAAGAGAATTAAGGGCTCAAGAGCAAGTCAGGTTCACAAGAAACAAGCAAGCTAGACAAGATCATCAAGAGGCATATAAAGCAAGAATTGGCAATCTTTAGCAAAAATCATGCAAGAAGACAACTTGAGAGCAAGAAATTGATAAACATGCAGGCAATGCAATCCAAACTATCTCCTAAAGGTGTAAACTTAGAATGCAAGACAAGGTTAGGGCTAGATAGGGTTTGTGCGACAAGTGTAGTTGGCGCGACAAAGGGGAAAGTTTTCGGCCTTATGGTTCATAGGGGTAGGGGTTGCAGAAGGTATATTGTGGTGGTGTGTAGGGTGTAACACGGTGGTTAAGGTGGCGGTTGAGTGGTTACACATGGTGGTGGTGTGGTGGTGGTGGTTGGCGATCAAGAAAGTCAAGAAAGATGAACATTTTAAGGAATTCAACATGCATAACAAGAAAGCACTTGCCTCAACACCGGAAATTGATACAACTTGATGTGAGATTGCTTCCTAGTCGTGGATGCTTCTCTTGTTTAGGTCTCTTCTTTGGAGAATCCTTTCTTTTTGCACATGACTCCGATTTCAGAAATTCCAACTAGAGCATCTTCTTGGATGAATCTTCTATAAACACTCAAATTTTGAGCCAAAACAGCACAAGTAGAACTTGATTTGTCTCGATGACAACTTTTATCGCATAACTAGGGTTTTGATGGCAGCGTGGGTTTTTTGTGAAATCGATCTTGGTTACAATGGAACACGAACACTTTCATTGATTGAGAGTTGTAAAGATGAACAATTTGAATGTTTTGGACAGGTGAAAACTCAATCTAAGTTTTACTAAGAATGAAAAGAGTTTAAATAACCAAATAAGTATGTTACGCGAGAGAGGAGGCTCGTCCAAGCACATGGCTGGCCCTAGTTCCTCTCTTTTCTGATCCTAGCTCTAAAATAGTTTAATAAACCGAATGTCTTAAAATTACGGAATATAAAAATGAAACTACTCTAATATTGTATCACAACTTTACTTTAAGAACCTACCTAATTCGACCCTTTCACTTAAATTATAACAAGAGTTTTAAAAATAATAACTAATGGAATAATAAGCAAGATAGACATGCAAGGGATCATTCGTTGCATGAGGGAGATAAACACGAACTACGAATCCTTGGGTTGGTGTGTGAGAAAGGTGGCAAGGTGAGGCTTGAGTGTGATAAAGAGTCCATCCATATGATACCTCGGGCTCTCCTTAAATGCTTCATAGCTATGGCTGGCCATGAGTCATCATCTGATATGATGACTCATAAACATGCCAATTAAAGATGGATGTCATTGTACGCATTGAGGTGATAACTGATGAACATGCTTATTATTTGCATTGGACATGGGCATGTATTAGAGAATCTATCTTTACATATATTTTAGAGATTTGCATATATATTTATTTACCTAACTTATCTATCTTTTTTAGATAGAGTTGTATATACTTGTAACCATAAATACCCAATTAGATCAATGTTAGATCAATGAGATCAGCATGAATATTTTTCCCATCAAATTATCTCTCTCTCTCTCTCTCTCTATAGTTTATCATGGTATCAGTTTGGTAACGATCCTATCCCCCTCGTTGCCCTGGTCTGTCGTCACCACCGATCACTTATATCGCCGCCGATTTGTGCCTCTTTCCAGTCTTCTGCTGCTCTTCTTCGACTCCGACGTTCGTTGCTGCTGTGTCCTCATGATGACTCCTACATCCAAGACGTCCGCCATCGACTTCTACTCTCCGTTCTATATTCACCCCTCCGATCATCCGGGTTTATCTATTTGCCCTATGATCTTGAAGGGTGATAATTATGATGAATGGGTTACTGCGATGCGTAACTCTCTCCGCGCCAAGCGAAAACTCGGTTTTGTGGATGGCAGCATCAGCAAACCACCGGCCACTGCCACAGAGCATCCAGTCCTTGATGACTGGTACATGGTCAACTCGATGTTGGTTGGCTGGGTCATTCACTCCATCGACTCCTCCCTCCGCTCATCCATTACGTACTTTTACACCGCCAAAGAATTGTGGGAGGATCTTCGTCAACGCTTCTCTGTTGGCAATGGTCCCCGTAAGTTGCAGCTTCGTTCTGAGATTGCTCAGTGCCACCAATCCGATCAAAGTGTGGCCGCCTACTATGGCGTTCTGAAGAAACTATGGGACGAGATCAACACTTATGTCCCTCCCCGTACCTGCACCTGTGGCAAGTGCACATGCCAACTTAATACGTTCTTGTCACAGGAACGTGAGGAGGAACAGGTCCATCAATTTCTAATGGGTCTCGACGATGCTACGTTCAACACCCTTTGCTCCAATATTATGGCTCAAGACCCGCTTCGGGTCTCAATCGCGTCTATTCTCTTGTTGTCCAAGAGGAGCGTCTCAAAACTGTCATCTTGTTTTGCGACACATCTACTAAGCATGCTGTCTTTGCAGCTCGTCATTCTGGGTCAACATCTGTGCCTGCTCTACCCAATGACTCGTCCACAAACCACAAGGCACTTGTCTGCGACCACTGTGGTCGCAATGGCCAATACAAGCCCACTTGTTACCGCTTACATGGGTTGTATGATCATCTCAAGGAGAAATATGCCGCTCGCACCGCTGCACGGGAAGTCGCTGGACGTGGCAACCCACCGAAGCCAACTTCGGGCACTCGTACAACTGATGCTAATTCTGTCCAGCAGCAGCTCGCGGCCTCCGCTGCCTCCACACTTGCCGCTTCTGATCACACGTCGTTCGATCATGCATTGTCCAAGGACCAATGGGCTGCTGTCATGCATATGTTCAACTCCATGAAGTCCATTTCATCTGACCATTCTGGTATGTCCTCTCCTAAATTCTAGACATAAGCGCATCCTTTCATATGACGGGAGACAAAGCCCTTCTCACAGACCTTGTGGCTGTTGCACCGGTCTCCATAAAGTTGCCTGATGGCAAATTCTCGTCTGCCACACAGGAAGGCATCTTATAAATGGGCACTTTCTGTTTATCTCACGTTCTATATGTTCCTAATTTGAGATGTAATTTGCTCTCATTTGCTCAACTATCACATGATCTTGGTTTGCTTGTTCTTATAACGACAAAATTGTGTATCCTTTAGGAAATCAGTTCGAGGACGGTGATTGGCGTGGGTAGGCAACACGATGGGGTCTATTGGCTACAGATACTCGGTCCTAAGGCTCTCGCCTCTTCAGCTCAATCCTCCCCTGCATCTATGACACTCTGGCATCGTCCTCTCGACCACTTATCCTCTACAGCTTTATCCAAAATTTCAGTTCTTAGCTTAGCTAGAAATTCCTTAGACAGTATTACACCTTGTGATATTTGTTTTAGAGCAAAACAAAGTCGATTGTCTTTTCCTATTAGTGACAATAAAACTGATGCATTGTTTCAGTTAATTCATTGTGATGTCTGGGGTCCTTACATCACTCCCTCTTTTAATGATGCCTCTCATTTTTTGACCATTGTAGACGATTATACCAAGGCTGTCTAGGTTTATTGTTTTTAGTTCAAAAACGGAGGTTGTTCGCCTCTTCCAAAACTTCTATGCCATGGTCACTCGGCAATTCAGCACTCACGTCCGTCGGGTCAAGGCCGACAACGAGACCGAATTCCTACCTCTACGGCCTTTCTTCGATGAGTAGGGTATACACTTTGAAACCTCTTGTGTGTACACTCCTCAACAAAATGGTCGCGTGGAGCGCAAACACATGCATCTTCTTAACAGTTGCTCGGGCTATGCGGTTTTAGGCAAACTTGCATCTCTCATTTTGGGTTGAATGTGTCTCCATTGCCGCGTTCCTCATCAACCGGACTCCGTCACCTACTCTGGGTGACCGCAGTCCCTACGAGCTACTCTATGGCCGCACTCCACCGTACGACTTTTTCTGGGTGTTCGGGTGCTTGTGCTCCGCCTCCTGTCTGCCTCGCAACCGCGACAAATTTTTGTCTCACAGCCGTAAATGTATCTTCATGGGATACCCTCAAGGAAGGAGTGGGTGGCGCCTCTACGACCTTGAAACTCACCAATTTTTTGTGAGTCGTGATGTGACGTTCTTTGAAACACACTTTCCTTATGCCGAGCCCCCGACGTCTTCTCCCTTGCCGCCGACGTCGTCCTCTAACAGGTCCCTTGCGGCCTTTGATGATCCATTGTCCTCCTTGGACATCGCTCAGGAGGCTCCATCCCACCTTTCTGACATTGCCGCTCCTTCTGCGGTTGCGTCGGAGTCATCATCAGCCAGGGGGAGCATCATCCAAGCTCCTCCAGCAACTGTCTCGCCCGCGCCGCTTCTTGTTCGTCAAAGCACCCGTGAACGACATTCATCTACTCGCCTGTGAGATTTTGTTTGTCGCACAGTGCTGCACTTAGACCCCCTCGCTGCCCCCATCTCACTCACGCCATCATCCTCGTCCTCAGGTACTCCTTTTCCCATGGATGTGTTTGTTAATTGTGCTAACTTCTCTGCTGCACACACTCGCTTCCTAGCAGCTGTCACGACCGACACTGAACCCGTGTCCTTCACTGAGGCCGCGTGACATTATCAGTGGCGTGAGGCTATGGCACTGGAACTGCAAGCTCTTGAACGCAATGACACCTGGACACTTTCTGCTCTACGCCTCCACCTCCAGGGAAGAAACCGATAGGTTGCAAATGGGTTTACATAATTAAGTACAAGTCTGATGGCTCCATTGAGAGGTATAATGCCTGTCTAGTCGTCCTTGGAAATTGACATATCGAAGGGGTCGATTTCAAGGAGACATTTGACCCTGTCGCCAAGATGGCCTCCGTTCGGGTCTTTCTTTCTGTTGCTGCTATCCGTGGTTGGGAACTCCATCAAATGGATGTTCATAACGCATTTTTGCATGGAGATCTGAGTGAGGAGGTGTACATGAAACCGCCACCCGGCCTTCTCCGGGTGCCGCCTAGTCATGTCGGTTGGCTCCAAAAGTCTCTATACGGTCTTCGATAGGCGCCACGCAACTGGTTCGCCAAGCACTCGGCCGGACTTTGTGATTTTGGGTTCCACCAGAGCTACGCAGATTACTCCTTATTCTCTTACAGTCGTAGTAATCATATTCTATATGTCCTTGTTTATGTAGACGAATTGATTATTGCAGGGAATGATGCAGTGTTCATCGCCACCTTCAAGAGCTATATGAGCTCCCACTTTTATATGAAGGATCTTGGTGCGCTGAATTTTTTTCTTGGAATTGAAATAGCTCACAGGTCATCTGGTATCTTTCTCTCCTAACACAAGTATACTCTTGATATATTGACAGCAAAGCCATATCCCTTTCCTATGGAGCAACACCACCAACTTGCTACAGTTGAAAGTCCGTTGTTTGACGCTCCAGATCGCTACAGACGACTCATTGGGCGCCTTATATACCTCACCATCACGCGTCCCGAATTGTCATATTCGGTGCACACGCTTGCTTAGTTCATGCAAGCTCCAAACTGGCAAGCCGCAGTCTGGGTGCTTCACTATCTGAAAGGACACCCTGGTCAAGGGATCCTTCTTTCTGCTCAAGGCTCCCTACGTCTCACTGCATTTTGTGACTCGGACTGGGCGTTGTGCCCACTAACTCGCCGCTCTATAACAGGGTATTTTGTCATGCTTGGCCAATCCCCTATCTCTTGGAAGACCAAGAAGCAGGTTATAATCTCTCGATCTTCTGATGAAGCGGAATATCGGTCCATGGCCTCCACATGCCGTGAGCTCATCTGGTTGAAGTCTTTACTTCACTCCCTTGGTGTGTATCATCCCTCACCTATGCGTCTGTTCTGTGACAGCCAGACAACACTTCATATTGATGCAAATCCGGTGTTCCGCGAACGCACCAAACACATTGAGATCGATTGTCACTTGGTTCGAGATCAGGTTCAGTCTGGCAATGTTGCTACTCATCACGTCTCCTCCAGTAATCAGCCATCAGATTTGTTTACCAAGGCGCTTGATAATGTTCAGTTCAACCATCTTATGGGCAAGTTGGGCATTATCGATCTACATGCTCCAACTTGAGGGGGAGTATTAGAGAATCTATCTTTACAGATATTTTAGCGATTTGCATATATCTTTATTTACCTAACTTATCTATCTTTTTAGATAAAGTTATATCTACTTGTAACCATAAATACCCAATTAGATCAATGAGATCAGCAAGAATATTTTTCCCATCAAATTATCTCTCTCTAAAGTTTATAAGCATATTGATCTCAAACTAAATATCTAGTATTGACGCAGATAAAATTTTACAGTCTCTTCAATATTCAAATTAAACAAGCCTCATTCTGAATCTGAGCTGAAATTTGCTCAGTATAACATCAAAGATTGGCTAAATAATCTGCACTCCTTCTAAATCCAATATGAAGTAAACGAGCCTCCCTCATTCTGAATCTGAGCATAATTTGCATTATTGAGCTTTTGAGTTCTTTCCACATTTTTTTCCACAAGAATCACGAGATCTTCCAGAACAAGCGCCAAGATGGTGAGTTTTGATTATGAAAGTCAACCAAATGACGTTGTTTCTACAATTCTACACTCTATGTGCAAAAAGGCAATTTGTTACGCACAACTCCTGCGAAGCACGTACAAACAATACAAAATTATGGTTGGTGTCTCTTTCACAAATTAGACACTAAATGAACCTATTTTTAGAAAAAAAGTATGGATATCGAGTGTCTCTAGAGTAAGCTGGAGCAAATGCTTGGACCGGCCCGTCCGTCTGCCTAGCCCACCCGTACAAATGTGTGGAAATGGCCAATATATTTAGCTCATTCAGTTCGCTCAGCCCGGCCTGCCCGTTTATGCAACAAGACACGAACACTGATAATAACTAGACCGGTCAATCGGGTCGGTCAAGTCGGGTTCGGATTCGGTCATTTCGGATTCGGGTTGAGTACTGGTTGGGTGATCAATTATGATTACATATCAAGTCCGGTCAGGTCATTACAGGTTAGCGGGCGGTTCGGGTTGACCAACGGGTCAAGAGCACCTTTCTTTAAATTATTCGTTCACTATTAATTTTTTTTTTTTTAAAAAAAATTATAACTATGTCAAATAAATTAAAATTGTTTAAATTAATACAATAATTATTTATATAAGTATAAATCATATTTTGATAATGAGATATATTAAGCGTATGAACAAATTTTATTTATATTTGTATTTTTTAATTTATATTTTATTAAGTTAAAAATTGATGGATTTGAAAAATGATATAAGCATAATGAGTTTTTAGGGATACTTAATTATATTAAAAGTATCTCATTTATTATATATACTTTAAGTCATATTTTACTAATACTTCACATTTACTAGTTAATCGAGTCGGGTTCGAGTTGGTCGGGTTCGGGTCACAGACTCTTGAGTCAATTTTGGGTTCGGTAATTTCGGGTTATTAAAGTTTTTGCTTGGTTCGGGCCGGGTTCAAATGAGGGTCTGTCAGGTAGGTAACACAAGGTTCAGTCATCTTTTTACATCTTTAATAATAACCCATTTAGCCTGGATAAACCGCTCGAACGCCCTAATTTATTTCTAAATAAATAAAAATAAAAATATTTATGTATCAAATATAATGTTTAAATTTATATATATTAATATTAAAAGACTTAACATAACTCTAATAAAATAAATTATGACTCATCGCCTCCATGTTGTGTTATTTTGGAACACATATTTATGTTATGTTATTTTGTGGGACAGATTTGTTATGAATGTCAATGGCTTGTGTACAATATTATGTTAATAACATGGTTTTTATGTCTTTTAGTTAGGGGTATTGAACAACTTGTTGTGTTATAGGTATTAACAACATTTTTATGGGTATTGTACATAATTTTTTGGTCTTGCGGTCTATTGGGGACTTGTGAGCTACCCGAATATAGGTGTCCGGGTGGATTCTGCCACCTTCTCCAACCCGTTTTCATGGCTCGGCCCAGATCCGACTAAGGTGTCTGGACTTGACTTTTGATCAAAGCCCATCCCGAATCCGAGTTTGATCAGGTATGCTCTAGAGTCTACACCACCATGTAGTTCTAAAAAACTTCAATGATAGTATAGTACATTATAACATACAATGTTAACTTCAGTGATATTATTAGTACTTTATCCCAAGGAATTCAGTTCAAACTGCATACACATACATCCTCATCTAAATGAATGCGTATATTTTTTGTCAATTTGTTGTTGATTTTAATTCAGTGAGGGCTAAAATCCTAAAGTGTAAAACATAAATGTTCACCAAATACCCCCAAGTGAAATTATTTTGTTCATCGATACTATTGAGCTAAATGCAAAAGTCCTAAAGCGAACATGCAAAAAATCCATTACCCCGTCTAACTCGAACAAGGAAAATCTATATTACGCTGAAGATAATGCAAATAAAAAGTCTCATTTTTCTTATAAATGGAATATTTTAGCCCATGGCAAAAAAATTGTTATTACACTAAGTCTACCATCTACCTTACACAAACAACCCCAATTTCAAACACCAAACCCTATATTCGAAACCCAAGTGAAATTTTGCACAAAATCGATCCAAATTTTATATAATTTAAACAAATTTCATTATACATACTACTTTCTCTGCGCAATTTTAACAAATTTGTATACAAAAATTGATTTCAAAATTTACAAACCCATAAACCCTAAATTTTGAAAATTCTAGATATAGAGGAGATAATGCTTATTTTATTGAAGGATTTGTGTAAATTTGGGTAAAGTTGTATTTTCTTAGTATTTTTTTGTGTTATGCATAACAAATTTACAATTAATTTTTAAAAATTGAAAAACACATAAGTAATTTTGGAATTTTTTTAATGTAAAAATATTAAGAAAATATAAACAAAAACAAATTACAAAAATTTAAAAAAAAAGTTTTTTTTTCTAAAATTCCAGTGAGGTCTCCACATGGATCCGTTCATGTTTGTAAGCCCTAATGGAGGAGAAACTCCAATAATATTACTCCCCTTCAATTACTGATAATCGGGCTTTCTAACCACGAGATAAAAAATGTCGTGTGAATGGATTGAAAGCTTGAAGATCATGTATATGAGCTACTAGGTAAAGATGTCTCAAACACCGATGCTTGCTAACAAAACTCTTACGTTTTTTAGCCAAGGGCCAAAATTTGCGTTTTGCAATGTGCCCCAACAAAAACGCCCACGTATTGCTCTCTGCAGTTGTGCGCTACGGACGATTTCACCAATTATAAAAACGGATTAAACTTCAAATGTATTTTGTAGTTGAGGAATTATGCCAAGCTCCATAAGGAAAATAATGCAAATGTAAGTCTAGATAGCAAAAAATAACATATATGTAACTGTGAGTTTGGATCATATGCGGAGCATTCTTCCCGTACGGACGTGCAGAGCATGCACTTTTGGGTCTTATTTGTACACTTTAACGTCTTATTTGTGCACTTTTTCAAAAAAAAAAAAAAATCTTTTTCAAATTTTTTTCCAAGCATTTTTCAAATTTTTTGCAAAAGTGCACAAATAAGGCCCAAAAGTGCACAAATAAGGCCCTATAGTGCATGTCCGCACGTCCGCACGGAAAGAGTGCTCCGCACCGGAACCGCACTCATGTAACTGATACTATGTTTGTTACATTTATGAACAAGGGCGGATGCAGGATTTTAGTCGAGTGGGAGATAAAATAATTTATTATTATAATAATAAATAATAAATATAATTATAAGGAATCGCATATGATTATAATTAGATAAAGTCTTTAGACGTATCATATTATTAAATCTTACAAAAATATCTTCAATCTAAAATAGATTTTATTACGTCTTTACGAATATACGCAATCAAACAATTATTGTGTATTCAACTTTTGAGACCTTTCATAACAGAAAATACTTTAAGTCGTAATTTTTCTAACTTGCAACATGTAAAAGATACTAACTTTACAAAAAAAATTCAAAAAATAGACGTAATACTTCCTCAACTAAAACTACTTTCTTCAGAAGCTAACTAATAATTTTGAAAAATTACTAGTAAGCTCTACAAAAATAGTTTAAAAAAACTTCTAGAAAAAATAACATTAAAAATATAGATTTAAAGTAAAAATACAATAAAAGTACAAAAAAAATATTTTTTTAAAAAAACCAGTGAGGGCCCCCACTGGGCCCCATGTGACTCTGCCACTGATTATGAATACGCTACCAAACAAAAAGCTAGCTAGTAAGGCATGGAAATATATTATCCAAAAGGCACATTAGTATATATCAAGGATGTTGAAAGAAAATGACAAAAGTAGTGTCATCAAGTTATATGTGGTGATGATTTTGAGTTTGTTAAGGAGATAGGGAAATAAAAAGAAACACATTTGAAGTTCGTTATGCAAGGATTTAAGATGGAAAAGCTAAACGGAAGAAAAAGGAGGCTCACAAGCTAAAAATGGAGGATTACTCAAAAGTGAAGAATATGGAGTTGGTTACAAATCTGTTGTCGGGACCTTGGACAACTTCCTCCTAATCGAACAATTCTCAAGATTTATTCGGATTTATGGTCCTAGGGCAGACCGATCTGCAATTCTAGACTCCTAATTTGGATCTTAACAGAAAATAAAATTAATAAAGATTTATGTAAATTTTTTATATTGAATTATGATTCTAACTATCTTAGAGACGGTTCTTACGACCTTCACAAATAGCTATAATTTTATATATATTTAATTATAAAAATGATATATGTATACAGTAAACGGTTCTTGTGCGAACTATTTTTCGTGTGTGAAACTGCAGACTCATCTTGGCCGTTGATTGGATTATAATCGTGCAACTTGCAAAGGCGCGAGTGGGAGGGAAAGGAACAGATGCGTTTGTTGTTTACTGTATAACACGCGCCACACACTTGCATATTAAAAAAAATCCATTTGAAACGTCTCTTCGCTCTCTTTTCTCTCTGCTCTCAAAGCGAGTCACGCACAAATCTTACAATTACTCATTCACTCACATCTATTCTCCTTTCTCTTTCATAATCTTCACAATAAATCGTCCAAAATGGCTGGAAATCAAAGTGAATCTTCATCTTCTCCGTCTCGAGGTGAGATAATCATATTCGTAAACCCTAGACTTTTGTGTTTGTTTGTTGATTTTGTAACCTTTCTATATTTTCGTTGCATACGAGTGTATAAGTTGTTTTTGTTTTGTTTTTCGAGATTTCTATGTTGACGTTTTGTTTTGATTCTCATATTTTCAGGTTTTACCGATGAGTGTTGTTTTTAGTGGATATTATGTGATATTTTCGTGTTTTTTGTGCACCAAATTCGTTTTAATTGTTCACCAAATTCACTTTGTTTGTGATTCACTATAAGTCTTACCTGTTCACCAGTTCATTATGTTTGTGCCACTAATTTTTCTCATGCTATGCACTGTTTCATCAGTACATTGTGCACCTTCTATCATATTATTTGTGCACCACTAAGTTCATGTTTTGTGCACTGGCTCAGGTTAATGTTAAATGCAAAAAAACTCCTTTCATAAAATCATGTGCACAAAGGCGAGATATAGTGGTACACAAATTATTATATTTTGATGCACATATATTCAAAACATGATGCACAAACTTTTCCTTTGTTGTTCACCATATTGTCTGAAATTGTGCACCACTGTACTGTATACTTAAAATATCTTTATGCACCACATCAATCACTTTTATGCACTACATTAGTTTAACTTGTGCACCACATCACTGCTTTTGTAACACCCCCGACTTACGTCAGTAGTGTCACACGCCAATGACCTCAGACTGTAAAGTCCAAAGCCATACAATGCTTTAATCGGAACAATTATGCTTAAATAATGACAAAGTAAATAGCGGAAGACTTTGTATAAAGAAAACTCAATCTTTTATTAAAATTCCTCTCGTAAATTGAGAAGGATAGTTTACAAACAAAATTACAATACAGGAGAGAACTTGTTAAATAAACCCTAACACGTGACTAACTTAACTAGGTCTTACATTTATTTAAGAAGATTAAGTCAACACTAGACAACTTAAAAAAAAAAATTACTTAAAATCTTCAATCTTCAACTGCAAGCCTGATGTGACCCTGCCTCCCATGACGGCCCAAGACGAGGAAGAAGCCATGAGCCTATGCTCAGAGGGCCCAGTGACAAGGTCTAGGTCCAAAGCCATCTCCGCCGCCGTCGCGTCACTTGTCACACGCGTCGTCGCTGGCCAAGGAAGCCCAAACGCCAACCCAAGACTCGTCGTCCTCTCCACCATCGGCAATGAAACAATGCGTTCTTTACAGACAACATCGTGTGCACCCACTCGCGAGGCCATCGACCCTTAGTCGCTGTTCCTCGCGGTGTTTGTACCCATTCAACGCGTCGTTTTCATAGTTTCGAGACATTTTCTATATTTGGTATTATTGCTTATTTTAGATAGTTTCCTTTTATAGTCTTTTCTATTTTTGGGTTTGTGCCTTTTGCATGCTTGCATGGGCTAGCCCATAGGTTGGTCTCGGTCCAAGCCCATTAGGTCTTGGCCGAGTTCTTTGGCTATTTAAAGCCCCCGTTGTTATTGTTATTTCCTTACGTTCAATTTAATTCAAGGTTTCAAGTCGAGTGTTTATCCTCCTTCCCTTGATCGGACGTCAAAACCTTCTATCTTTGCATCCCCTTCACTGCGCCGCCGACGCTACGGCAAACGCTTGAACCTTCAAGCCAAGTCTTCCTTCGTATCTCCGTTCCTCCGCAGTCGATGCTACGACACCAAAGACTTGTCTTTTCAAGTCATCTATCCCTCATCAAATCGCTTCCGCCACCGCTATCCATACGCTCCAGCAATCGCTTCCACCGCGTTCACCACCGCATTCGCCACCACCTTCACTGTCGAGACGTTCATCGCGTGACTTCTCACCCAAGACTAGATCTAAAGGTGTCGCCTTTGACAATTGGCTTGTCATCGGAGGCAAGATGACATCAACTGGCATCAGAGCCCAGTAGTCTTGTAAGTCACGAACTCAAGTTTGCATTTTGTTCACAATTTTTCTTGACCCCCATCGTTTGCTTTCATAAAGATCTCGCGAGAAAAGAAGAGAAAAACCATAATTTCCATCTTTGCAACACCTTCGGTTTCTACAAGCCAATTTTTTTTCCCTTGTTTCCTAAGTTTTGGTGTGTTAGGTAATTTGTTATCTTGTATGCTAGAATATTTTGTTTCCTTATTTCACGCGTGGATAGAGTTTCCTTATTTGCTAGATTTTGCTTTTTAGTTAAGTTAACCGAATTTCCTTAAAGATATCATATCAAATCTTATCTTCTCTCTCCTATCTCTAAGATCACACTTGTGATATTCTTGTTACTTAGACCGATTTTATTTTTGTTTCCTTTTTGCAAATCCGAAAAGATCAAAAGATAAGATCTCGGATATTCAAAAAAAAAAAAGTTACCAAAGTTAGGTAAAGCCAAAATAAGACAACCCTAACCCACTCGCGGTCTAAGCTCATCTTCTCTATCTCTCTGCCGTCTAGGTCAAGCTTCCTAGAAGGTACTTTCTTGCTTATTAGGTTGCTTTGTTTACGTTTGTTTTAGGGTTTCACTTTGTTCTTGTTTGTTTGATTGCAACTTGCTTGATACACCATCTCTTGTGCAAGCCAATCCGCCCTCACGGCAAGCCCAAACTAACCCTACCTACGTGAACTTTGTGACTTGACTAGTAATTTGCTTGGTTGTTGTTCTTCGTTGTCTTTTGGTTCGTTTTTACTCCCATGTCTGGCCATATTGTTATAGGTACCATGACGATTGAACACGGTGAGAACCAACTTGGAGTCGACAACACCAACCCACATCAACCACCGTTGGATCTACCCCATGACCAACCCCCGTTTGACCCCCCACAACAGGACCCTTTCATCGCGTTGTCCGAGGAGCAAAGGGAGATACAAGCCCTTCGACAAGAGAACACAACTTTGAGAGCCCAACAACGCGATGCACAACTCGTGCCCAACCCAACTCCCCTGAGTACTATGGACGCGCCGGCTCCACCACGAGCCACCGACGCCGGTCCATCAAAGACAAGAGTCGACAAAGGCAAATGAATCATGCCTTCGACATCTCATCATCAACCACAACTCAATCATATGCAAAGTGTCATCGAGAGTCGCCAAGGCTTCGTTTCGAACGCGGACCGCTACGTGCCCAGAGCCACACCCGCTGGCTTCGACACCGGCTCCGACAACGACCGCGATGCCGAGGATGCTCAAGGTGAGTATTCTGAACCATACAACTTTGATGATCGCTATGCCTCTAGGAGAACCCAGAGACGCATACCGGGTTCAACGCCTCGCGAAGGCCTCCCTCGCCGAGCCGAGCAAGCCGACCCGACGCCAAGGAGACCCAGTCGCCGACCAAGTGGGCATATGCGACGCGATGAGACCAACTTGAGGACACCAACTACACAGCCACGGAGCCATGATGTACGCGATCACCTTCGACACCAAAGTGTTCGGACGCCGCGTTACGGATCCGATGGCTATGCGTCGATCACACCCAATGTCCACGATGACTTCGACGAGTATGACGATGAGGAGATCGAGGACTCAGGTATGGTCAACTGATACGGGGTTAGCCGTGTAGAAGATGGATCTAGGCAACGGATCTCAAAACAAAAGAAAACACAAGATTAGAACAATGGCGGAAGTGAAACTAATGGAAAGGATAATAGATAGAACCAATAGAAACGACGAGAAAACCCGCTTGCTTGATAGCAAGGAACCTTGTCGAACGATCTACCAACCCGATCTCTACAACGCCACACAACCAAGAATCGCTGACGAACTTGGAGCACGGAGAGGATTGCTTATGGAGTACGAATTGATACGGGGCCATGAGTGTTACTGTAGATGGAGGATCATGTGCTAACGCTCGAAAGGTTCTGTTCTCCACGGCCGCCGCCGGCTACGAGTCTTGCGACGACGAAGAGCAAACCCTAGAGGCCATTGATGAAGGCATCGAAGAAGAGGAAGACACCTATGACTGCGAACCCGCTTCTCTGCACACGGGCACACCATTGAGCTTGGTAACGCTTCGTCTCCTCACAGTCAAGGAAGCAAGCTTACGCGATCAACGCGAGAACTTGTTCCACACAAGATCTCTCGTCCAGACAGTTTCCTTGAGTGTTATTGTTGATGGAGGATCATGTGCTAACATTGTGAATGAGAAGGTCGTCACACACTTCAAGTTGCCTACGACGCCTCATCCACAACCTTATGCCCTCCAATGGATTTCTTCAAGTCCAGGTAACACGGTATCTCGCCAATGTTTAATTTCTTTTTCCATAGGGCAATACTGTGATTCTATACTTTGTGATGTCATTGCAATGGACGCCACCCATATCTTGCTTGGGCGCCCATGGCAATTCGACAGACGCGTGCTCCATGATGGCTATTTGAACACTTATGTGTTCAATTACCACGGGAAGCGCGTCACTTTGCATCCAATGTCTCCCCATGAGATCTTGAAGGACCAGGTTGAACGTGATCGCCAGAAAGCCATTGAGGTCGCGTCCACTAGGTCACCAGAGTGTCCAGAGGCACTCCAAAAGGAAACCCCCTAAAATTCTGGCAATACTTCGTCTCCTCCAGACACTGGCAAGAAGAAACACAACGCCATAGCTGGGACACCAAGTGCCACACAGAAATCGACGAGTGCCTCGCCGTCGATAAAGTTAACCGATTCATTACCACAGACGCGTCCTTTGCAAGGCAAGTGTGAGCAACACATGCTTTTAGCCAGGCCCAGTGACCTCACTGCATGTTTGACTGGCAAGGCTCCATGTTTTCTGCTTGTGCCAACTCCATGCATCCCTGAGACGTCGAATGCCGCGTCCGTGCCGCCAGTCATCACGACCTTGCTCGCCGCATTCGACAATGTCTTTCCTGATGAGTTGCCATAAGGATTACCTCCACTGAGAGGCATTGAGCACCAGATTGACCTTGTGCCAGGTGCTTTCTTGCCCAATCGCGCTACGTATAGAGCCGGCCCAGAAGAGACCAAAGAGCTACAGCGCCAAGTGCAAGAGTTGTTGGATCGCGGCTACATAAGGGAATCTCTCTCCCCTTGCGCTGTGCCTGTAATCCTTGTGCCCAAGAAAGATGGCACATGGAGAATGTGTGTTGATTGTCGCGCGATAAACCAGATCACCGTCAAGTATAGGCATCCTATTCCACGCCTTGACGATATGCTTGATGAACTTCATGGCGCCACACTTTTCTCCAAGATAGATTTGAAGAGTGGTTATCACCAAATCAGGATGAAAGAAGGTGATGAGTGGAAGACCGCGTTCAAGACAAAGTATGGGCTCACGAACGCGCCAAGCACCTTCATGCGCGTGATGAACCACGTCTTGAGAACCTTCCTTGGCAAGTTTGTTGTCGTTTATTTCGATGACATCCTTGTATATTCACGGAGCCTGGATGACCATGTCGATCACCTTCGCCAAGTGCTCGAGTCCTTCGACGCGAGAGCATGTTTGCCAATCTGGCCAAGTGCAGTTTTTGCTCCGCGTCCACAAATTTTCTGGGCTATGTCGTAAGTAGTGATGGTCTACGCATTGACGAAGAAAAGATTGCGGCCATCAAAGAGTGGCCAACTTCGACGATGCCGACACATGTGCGAAGCTTTCTCGGTCTCGCAGGATTTTATAGGCGCTTTGTTTGAGACTTATCCTCCATTACCGCGCCATTACAAGAGTTGAAAAAGAAGGGAAGCACTGTGTTATGGCTTGAGTCCCACGAACAAGCCTTGGGAAGCACTGTGTTATGGCTTGAGTCCCACGAACAAGCCTTCTCGGCTTTAAAGAGGGCCTTGTGCCAAGCACCATTGCTCTAGCTTCCCGACTTCGCCAAACACTTCGAGGTGGAGTGTGATGCCTCAGACATAGGCATTGGTGGTGTGCTACACCAAGAGAAGAGGCCCATTGCATATTTCAGTGAGAAGCTCACAGGGGCCACACTCAATTACCCCACCTACGACAAAGAGTTATATGCCATAATACGCGTGCTAAAGACATGGCAACATTACCTTTGGCCGCGTGAATTTGTCATCCACAGCGACCATGCCGTGTTGAGCTATTTGAAGAGCCAAGCCCACCTCAATCGACGCCATGCTCGTTGGGTGGAATTTCTTGAGACATTTCCTTATGTCGTGGTCCACAAGAAAAGAAAAAAGAACATTGTCGCCGACGCGTTATCTCGAAGGTATGTTCTCTTAACTCATGTGCAAACTAAAGTTGTGGGTTTTGCTTTGATTAAAGAATTGTATGCTAGTGATCCTTTCTTTGCACCTATTTTAGAGCATTGCCTGAGATCGCGTGAGTTTGAGTCCTATTTCCTTTCTGAGGGTTATTTATACAAGGCTAATCGCCTTTGCATCCCTAGGTCTTCCATTAGGCTCCTTTTGATTCAGGAAGCACACGAAAGTCGTGGACACTTTGGGATTAGTAAGACCTTGGTCGCGTTAAGAGAACATTTCTTTTGGCCTAAGATGACCCACCAAGTGACTAGGTTTTGTAGAAGTTGTGTGACGTGCCAAAGAGCCAAAGCTAGGTCAAGCCCCCACGGCCTCTACACCCCATTGCCCATTCCTAGTGCCCCCTGGGAAGATTTGTCTATGGATTTCATCACGGGTTTGCCCCTCTCTAGACGAGGTAAATACTCTATTTTTGTGGTCGTAGATAGATTTTCTAAGATGGCACATTTTATTGCTTGTAAGACAACCCATAGTGCTAGTGAGATTGCAGATCTATTCTTTGAGCATGTGGTGCGTCTTCATGGAGTCCCGCATACCATAGTTAGTGATAGAGATTCTAAGTTCGTTGGTCATTTTTGGAGAACTCTTTGGGGTAAGCTAGGAACCAAACTCCTATTTTCCACTAGCTACCACCCCCAGACCGATGGCCAAACGGAGGTCATGAATAGAGCTCTAGGAGCCCTCATTCGCACGATGCTCAAAGCCAACCCTAGGCGTTGGGAGGACTTACTATCACTTGTTGGGTTTTGTTACAATAGATGCAGGAACACGGCGACCAAGTTGACACCTTTTGAAGTGGTGTATGGCATGAACCCGTTGACACCGCTTGATTTGTCGCCGCGACCACTGCGAGACCCAGTGCATGTCTCCACCGCCAATCGCGCTGAGCAAGTCTAAGAGCTCCATCGAAGAACCAGAGACCAATTGGAGAGAAGGGCCGCTCAATATGCATCCCAGAAGAACACTGGCAGACGCCGTGTCATTTTTGCACCCGGGGACCTCGTCTGGGTACACATGCGAAAAAAAAGGTTCCCCTCGCGGCGTAAGCACAAATTGGCACCACGTGGAGATGGCCCATTCTGCGTGATAAAATCCATAGGGGACGATGCCTATCAACTCGAGCTCCCACCAGATTTTGGAGTCCACGCGTCCTTCAACGTGGCGGACTTGACACCATATGTTGAGCCAGGGTTTGATGATGGTGCAGCGGGGATGCTTCACAGCCAAGTGGGGGAGGGTGATGTGACCCTGCCTCCCATGACGGCCCAAGACGAGGAAGAAGCCATGAGCCTACGCTTAGAGGGCCCAGTGACAAGGTCTAGGTCCAAAGCCATCTCCGCCTCCGTCGCGTCACTTGTCGCACGCATCGTCGCTGGCCAAGGAAGCCCAGACGCCAACCCAAGACTCGTCGTCCTCTCCACCATCGGCAATGAAACAACGCGTTCTTTACAGACAACATCGCGTGCACCCACTCGCGAGGCCATCGACCCTTAGCCGTTGTTCCTCGCGGTGTTTGTACCCATTCAACGCATCGTTTTCATAGTTTCGAGACATTTTCTATATTTGGTATTATTACTTATTTTAGATAGTTTCCTTTTATAGTCTTTTCTATTTTTGGGTTTGTGCCTTTTGCATGCTTGCATGGGCTAGCCCATAGGTTGGTCTCGGTCCAAGCCCATTAGGTCTTGGCCGAATTATTTGGCTATTTAAAGCCCCCGTTGTTATTGTTATTTCCTTACGTTCAAGTTAATTCAAGGTTTCAAGTCGAGTGTTTATCCTCCTTTCTTTGATCGGACGTCAAAACCCTCTATCTTCGCATCCCCTTCACTCCGCCGCCGACGCTACGGCAAACGCTTGAACCTTCAAGCCAAGTCTTCCTTCACATCTCCCTTCCTCCGCAGTCGACGCTACGACGCCAAAGACTTGTCTTTTCAAGTCATCTATCCCTCATCAAATCGCTTCGGCCACCGCTATCCATACGCTCCAGCAATCGCTTCCACCGCATTTGATGAGTACCAACCCAAGACGCCGGCGCATCAATGCCACGACACTCAAGCATCGACAATGCTTCGACTCTAAGGCATTTGTGCGCACGTCTATATCCAAGCCATTATGGCTTTTATCCCCGGCTTCGACTCCAAGGCATCAAGGCGCGCGACTCCAAGGCATCAAGGCGCGCGACACAAAGGAAGGGCACCTGAGCCTGACCCGGCCCACCTGAGCCTGACCCGGCCGAGTTAGGGGCCGAGTTACGTCGACTGAGCCTGACCCGGCCAAGACCCGGCCGAGTTCCTGGCCGAGTCAGGGTTTGCCTTCTGCCTTGGCTTTCCTTTGTTATTTCCTTAGTGTGTTTCCCTTTGCTACTTATTTTAGTGTGCTTCCTTTTGTGGATGTGTGGACCCATTTGCATATGGACTCCTAATCCCCTAGCAACCCTAGACTATTTAAGTATTGTCTTGTCTTCCTTTTCTCACTAGTTGAAGATATAGAATTGGAACATTACCTTGGGTAGAGTAAACCTCCCCTAAGGCATCCAATTAATTCTATCAACTCAAACATCTTCCAAATCTCTTCCTTCTCTTAATCTCTCACAATCTCTCACTCAAATCCACAAGCATCAAATCGGTTCAAGTTCTTCACGGCCAAGGAACCCCCAAGGGAGGGTTTCCTTGGATCTCCCCGGAGCCACCACCATCTAGGCTGCTCGGCCTCCTCTCTCCGGCGAACCATCCTCATCTTCAAGTGCCATTGAAGGGTCTTCAAGCTTAGGAAGGAGAAGAAGCAACCCCTTGGGCTAGATCTAGCTTCTAGAGGAACAAAGTCTCACCTTTAGAGGGTTGTTTCTCATCAATTGGTATCAAGAGCCAAGTGCCCAAGCTAAGTCATCTTCTCCCTTTAAAATTTCGTTTTTAATGATTCATGTTCATAGCTAGTATGTTCTCTTGTGTTGCTTCCATGTTTCCATGTGTTTTGCTCTTTAGCTTCCTTGCTAGCTAGATTTTTTTTTCTTGTTCTTCTTGTTTTGTGTTGAAGTTTGCATGCTCAGATTTTCTCTGGTTTCCATGTGTTTCTTCATGTTTTCCATGCTATTTTCATGTTTAGATTAGTTGTTCCTAGCTTCCCTTACAAAAACAACAAAAAAACACACAAAAAAAACCCATCTCCGGCGACCTCCACCACCTTCGGCCGCCAGAAAACCCCTTCCGCCGCCCTAGCTCTGCCCACCACCACCCCATCTGCCACCCAACCGCCCCTACCAGCCGAAATCACTCCCCTCCCTTGCTTGCTTGCCCTTGTTTGAATTGTGTACTTGTGGTCCCCCTTGTCCTTTTGTCCCTTGCATGTACCTTGTCCTTGGGAGGCCTTCTCCACCTTCTCCTAGTACTATTTGTCTCCTTGGGCTTTTTTAGGTAAAGACCAACTAGTACCTTAGGATGATGGGTTAGTGGGAGGTATTGGAGAACAATCTTAGTGGAGTTTTATTTAGGGGGCTGAAATTATGATGTGGCAAGGGGCCCTCTTCCTCTTCTCTTCTTAGGCCTAGTCACACCACTACATGGTGACTTGACAATTCTAAACAAAGAAAAATCTGCATACCCTTGTTGCCTTCATTACAAAAAAGTGTTGTGGCTCCACTCCTTGCATCAAAACACTAAGTCTTGCTAGTCATTTCTTCCTTTGACTAAGAAAAAGCCAAATATATTTTCAAGAGGTCAAAACAAAAGGCAAGAGACCCAAAAAAAAAAAAAACGAGAAGGGCAAAGTGAAGATCAAGCTTCTTTTCTTTTCTTTCTTTCGGTTTGTAGCCACAACCCTTGGTGGGCTCTCTCACCCTCACTTGGCAACTTGGGCCACTAAGCCCTCCCCTCCATGTTCTTCTCTCCCTTGCCATAGCTACTTCACCCTCTTGTTGGACCCATAGGTTGGCCAAATTGCTCTCCCGTTGAGCTTGCCATCCTAAGTTACCCTTTGGTCCCTTATCTATATTAGCTTGAGATATACACATTGGCTTGGTTAGAAGGTGTCTTGGGTTCCTCCCATTTATCAAGTTACATGCTCTACCGCGGCCTAGCTTGTCCCTTTACTTGTTGCATTCGCTTGATTGCCTTGGCGTAGCTTGCCCTCGACCTCACTTACCTTGTTGTGTAGACATCATTGTGTGTATGTGTTGTTTGTTTGTTTGATATCTCCTTCTTGCATTTCCCTTGTTTGTTTTATTTGGTCTTGTGTTATGTCTTACTACTTTCCTTGGAACATTTGATTGGCGTTTTCCTTTGGTTTTCCTAGGTGATGAGGCCATGGAATATCCTATAGAAGAGGAGTTCGATTATCTACTCGAGGAAGCCTTCGGGTTTGAACAATTCCACCGCCCTCGACCTCGAGCCTCCTATGGTGTCCCCGGCCGCAACTCCAAGCGCCCCTTAGCGCCTCACTCCGTCCTACCAAGAGGAGGATATGAACGCATGCCACCCGGTTACTGGAATGCTCGAGCTAGGACCCGGTCGAACCTCGCGGGCCATGGTGTAGGGGTGTCCTTCTACTCCTTCACCGGTTGCAACGACGGTGGTTCCGAGTTCTTAGCATGGGAGCGCCACACACGCTATGTCTTTGGCCGCTGGGATTATGATGCTCGCGAGGAGGTGCGCATCGCCACTTGGTACTTCACCGACTATGCCCGCACGTGGTGGCCAAAGGTGCAAGAATGCATACGCCTCGGAGACTTCCCGCCCATCCAAACTTGGGCCCAACTCGTCTATGTCATGGCTCACCACTATGCCCCGAGGTCCACGCTAGCCAGTGCAAGTGCGTTTGAACGCGCCTTCCCGATGCTCAACCACCACATCTCCGACCATGAAGCCCACGGAGAGGCTACTATTGACGTGGTTGCGCCTTGGGAAGAGGTCCACAACAACGCTGCAATTGGCGCTCCTCAACATGCATTGGTCGCACCTCGGATAGTTTCGGTGGTGCATTCTCGTTCTATGGCCGCGCCTCAGTTTGCCTTGGAAGAGCCTACATGCACCTTGGTCGCACCTCAGGTACCCTTGCATGCGCCTCAGCCTCCTTTGGACGTGTTTGACATTGACTCGGGCGCGCCTCACATGGCCTTAGCCGCTCCTCACGACGCCTCATCCGCGCCGTGCCATGACACCTTGCCCGAGCCCCATCGCGCCTTGTCCGAGCCCCAGCGCGCCTTGGCCGTGCCTCAACGCACCTCGGCTATGCCGTGCAGCACCCCTGCTGCGCCTCAAGGATCCATGACCGCATCTGGGGGTGCCTTGGTTGCGCCTCAGTGGGTGCCTCGCCCTATCATCACTCGCAGCTCCATGAGCTCTTTGGCTATGCCTTGGGTGGATGCCACACCTCTTGTTCCTTCTTGCTTGCCATTCTCACTCCAAGAGGAGATCCATGCTATGGATGATGAGCCTTACAAGCCGCCAAGGCCAGCTCTTAACCCCTACAACGGAGACGCTCCAATGTCCCCTATATTTAGGGAGGTACCTTCTTTTGTCTCTCCTTTTATGCCCTTGAGTGATACTTTGCATGCGTGTCCATTTACACATTTGGATAGAGCTTTATTTATGAAGACACACTGTTTTGCATCTCGGACCACACATTCTTGTTTGCATTATAGTTCCATGTCTCACTTCATGCCGGTAAAGTTTTACTTCTTCCTTGTTATTTCCTACATGCCTAAGTATGACAATTGTTTGACTTGTTGCATCATGAAGCATATACTTAGGCTTAGGAAGAGTGATGCCACTACTCTTGCACATGACCTTACACTTCCTATGGCATATACCTCTCATGTTATTGCATGTAGTGCCTTAGGCAATACAAAAGGCTTGATTGTTATACCCTTGGATTTGGCATACTCATGTTTGCTTCATAGCTCCCCATCCTTTTTGCATGAGATGTATTCACTTCATTCCTTTCCTCTCCTAGTGACGTATGTTGTGTGTTTTGCATATTCCATCCTTCAGACGCGTCATGTGTTGAGTATGCGTACCCCATACCATGATAATGCCCTTATTATGCGTCTTTGCCATGTTGATTTTTGGGCCTATTATGGGGGTACGGGCTGCCATCTCTCCTCCTTGTCCTTGAGTATGCCTAGATCCTCCCCTAGGTTTTCTTTGCAAAAGGTTTGTCATGTTGTTTGGGGACCTTTGAGGATTATACCTAGAGCGCTTCCTTGGAACCCCTTACCCATGGAGTATCATGTTGATTATGGACCTTTATGGACTGGCCATACATCCCTTCCTAGGCACCTCATGCATAAGGTATTTCAGGTTAACACGGAGCCTTTGAGGATAGCCCCGCACCTAGCCTCCTTAGGGACCCTTTCGTTAGGACCTCACCTTAGCTTGTCTCTTGGTTGGTGGCCCCGTTCTTGGGTGTTTGTCCCATTGATTTGTCCTAGGTATCGCCCTCCTGACCCTAGCATTCTTGTATTCTCTTATACCGGAACTTGGGTGGTTGTGTATCTCACCCTTGTAGTCGGGTGGCCAACTCCTAAGAAGGGGAGAGATTCTCTTTGGGTGCTACTAGTTCATCTCTCCCACATGGCCAACCCCCTAACTTGTAGGATCTCACACTTTGCCTTGAGGATGGCCACTATTTTCCTTTTCCACATTTGGCCACCGGACCTAAGCCCTCCCATCACCTACCCCATTAGGGTTGCACATGAACCGACCCCATCTCCCTGTTGGACCGTGCCTCAGGCCCTTCGTAGAGCCACCCCGGGGAGTAGGATATTCTCACATTTTGTTGTTGAGTTGCTTTGTTGTAGGACCATGTCGGCGGCAACCTTGCTTAGGGCCTTTTTGACGTCTCCTTGGAGTACACCTGCCATGGCGTTGGGAGCTCTTCCAAGCCGTCTTATGGATGCCTACTTGCCTTATGTGCCCCCGGTCCCCGATGATCGAATTGAGGACAATTCTCCTTCAAGAAGGGGAGAGTGATGAGTACCAACCCAAGACGCCGGCGCATCAATGCCACGACACTCAAGCATCGACAATGCTTCGACTCCAATGCATTTGTGCGCACGTCTATATCCAAGCCATTATGGCTTTTATCCCCGGCTTCGACTCCAAGGCATCAAGGCGCGCAACTCCAAGGCATCAAGGCGCGCGACACAAAGGAAGGGCACCTGAGCCTGACCCGGCCCACCTGAGCCTGACCCGGCCGAGTCAGGGGCCGAGTTACGTCGACTGAGCCTGACCTGGCCAAGACCCGGCCGAGTTCCTGGCCGAGTCAGGGTTTGCCTTCCGCCTTGGCTTTCCTTTGTTATTTCCTTAGTGTGTTTCCCTTTGCTACTTATTTTAGTGTGTTTCCTTTTGTGGATGTGTGGACCCATTTGCATATGGACTCCTAATCCCCTAGCAACCCTAGACTATTTAAGTATTGTCTTGTCTTCCTTTTCTCACTAGTTGAAGATATAGAATTGGAACATTACCTTGGGTAGAGTAAACCTCCCCTAAGGCATCCAATTAATTCTATCAACTCAAACATCTTCCAAATCTCTTCCTTCTCTCAATCTCTCACTCAAATCCACAAGCATCAAATCGGTTCAAGTTCTTCACGGCCAAGGAACCCCCAAGGGAGGGTTTCCTTGGATCTCCCCGGAGCCACCACCATCTAGGCTGCTCGGCCTCCTCTCTCCGGCGAACCATCCTCATCTTCAAGTGCCATTGAAGGGTCTTCAAGCTTAGGAAGGAGAAGAAGCAACCCCTTGGGCTAGATCTAGCTTCTAGAGGAACAAAGCCTCACCTTTGGAGGGTTGTTTCTCATCAGCGTTCACCACCGCGTTCGCTACCACCTTCACTGTCGAGACGTTCATCGCATGACTTCTCACCCAAGACTATATCCAAATGTGTCGCCTTTGACAATTGGCTTGTCATCGGAGGCAAGATCACATCAAAGCCTTCGTCTTAGATTTGTTACTTCAAGGCGTCTGAGACCAACCACTGATGTGCCGTATAGGATGGATGACACCAGCCAACCATGCAAGGAAAGAGAAAGGTTGGCCAGTCTAATGAAAAACTACGCAAGGTCTCAAACAGAATGGTTCTTATAATTGTATCCAATTACTATCATTGTCTCTCGAATAATAGTCGGTAAACTATATATAACTCAAATACACTCACTGAAACGATAGAAAAGGGTATGTGACAAGAGAAGACTCCAAACAAGGTAAGTCTTATAGGAATATGTATGTTTGTTTGGGAACATTATCACACAAAGTTTGAAAACCGACCTTGAATATTTGGGTCATCGACCAACTTCACCGCATAATGCGAATCCAGGTTGGAAAGGGGACTTACTTTAGACAAGAGTCCGGACGGGTTCCACGTTGTACTTCTCGCCCGAGGGTATATTAATTATGTGCAAAACGAAACTTATCTTATTTAATTCCAAAACGTGCATTTACGTTAAAGCTTTTAATCCACACTAATCTTGCAATGAGTTATAGAACATGGGACGAATCCCGAATTTCGGCACTAGCTAAGTGCACCACCACTTATAGTCGAATATGGGTAGGTCATGACCAAAAGTATTAGGGCAATAATCCTCCTAATACCAAGTTATAAAGAAACAGCTAAACCTCGTAAGGTAAATAGCGTTCCTATGAATACTCGTGCTAACTAGCATATAAGTCCACACCAATACACAACAATCTACACCAAAGTTCATCTAGAACCCTATAATAATATATATATATATAATAGGGTCGTTGTTAGCAAATATACAACATAATAAATATGGTTCATCTACACACCAATTAACACACAAGTTCCCAAACACAAATTAAAAATGTTTATCACAACTTAATTAAGACAATAGATTATTTGTCAATTAAGAAAAATATGGAATAAAATAGCAAGAGCGAACTGCCACTTGCCTCAGATTAAGATATCGGTTGAACGACGTAATGTTGTTTGGAAAAAAGTCACTCTAGACCAACAAACTGGATTCTTGATTCGTTTCCGTCCCAATAGCAATTCCGAGATGTACCCAATTCACACAAAAATAATTTATAATAAGATAATTCATTCATAATCGGAAATTGAATGTTACTCATATTGATTTCTAATTGGATTAATTTAAGTCCAAATAAATCAATTGTCGGATAATATTATGATTAACTCCTTTAATCATGAATCAACAACCTAATTAAAATAAATTGACCAAAATTAATTTATTTTAACCCGTATTTATAAACATAATCATTTATGAACTATATATGCACATTTTATAATTTAATTAACTTAAATAGGTAAATTTAAAACCTTAATTAAAATTAACTCAATTAAATAAATTAATATTCCTAATTATATGTTTTACCCGCTTAATTATTAAATTTTCCTAATTAATTATTAAATTAACCTAATTAAAATAAAATACCCGAAATTAATAAAAATGACAGAAATTACGAAAATGCCATCGTCTTCAACCTTTACCCGACTACTATTCGCGCACACAATGCGGCTCGGCGGTGGCTCGACGGCGCGTCTCCGGGTGCGGGGCCAGGGGGCTTTTGAAGAGGGCGACAAGGCAGATCTATTGGTGGCGTCAATTGCGGCGATGAAGCACAATGGTGTCCGGAATAGCTCGATTAACAACCGCGACCAAATTTGAGAGTTTGAGAGTTTAAGGATGAAATTGGATGCCGAAATAACCTCGGTTGGGGGTTTATTTTTAGGAGTTTTATTGCCCATTAAATTCTCTACACAATCGTGACAGTTTTGGGCAAAAACGTTCCTGAATCGGATCCAGTTTCTCTTTTCTTTATTGTATTGTAAGTTGTGCATCACTATATTATACAATTGTGCACCAACTTATCTCTGTTTTGTGCACTACATTATGACAAATTTGTGCATCAGTTTCAATATGTTCTATTTATCAGTTTACTATAAGTTGTGCACTACTCTACCATACACTGTGCACCAATATGCTTACTTTTGTGCACCAGTTTACTATAAGTTGAATGGTTCAACAATATTTACTAGTTATTATATCTTCATGGTATTGATTATTTTCAGAGCAACGTACGAAGGCTAGGAACGTAACCGATATAGTTGGTAGGAACGTAACCGATATAGTTTCTATAACTTTTATTTAGTTTACAATCAGTATTCACAAATATGTAGCAATTAGTTACCTTGATGCTTACCTCGATTTTCTATAACCGCTATTTAATTATAAATTGACCATTAATCTTTGTTGTTAAGATTTTTCAGTATATGATCTTCAATTAGTCTCACTTTTTGAAATGCACAAGTACTATAATTGTTGTGTCTCGGTTAATGGTTACTGTAGTTTTTCAGATTTTTTGTCAATTAAAAGTTCCAAAGCCTTTACCGAGACAAACGCTGCGACAAATGCTGCGACAAACCAGAGATTCCAAGATGGTGACGTGGCAAGATTATGCAGACGTCACTCACCGATGATGGTGTGGAGATGATGATAAAGGGAGATCGACCATGTAGGGAAAAAAGATCGACGCTCACCGGTGATGTCGACTAAGCTTTGAAAGAGGCGAAGGCAGGGCAACGACGAGTTTTGGATAGTCCTTTTGAAGAAGACTCACATAGAGATTAGTCCAATTCTTATTTTTTTGGCAATACGAGATTATTCCAATTCTAAGTTGATAAGTGTTGTGGAAGCTTTCAATTTGTTATCTTTTGTGATTAGTTTGTAATCTTTGTAATTGATAGGTAATATTTGTGAAGGATTTGTTCTTAAATTAGGAAAATGTTAGTGCTATATTTAGGATAGGAATCTGATGTGACTATGTCCCATCATGGAAGCCTTGGCACCCCAGTTGCCGCAGCAGCCGCCACTCCTATGCCATCCTCGGCGCCATGCAAGTCACCCAAGGCCACCACACCATCCCAACGGCTTCCCTCGGACACCCCGGCCTCCAAAGACTTCCTCAGTCATGAAGAGTTGAACCAACCCAAGTGTGCCGCAGAAGCTTTGCCAAGGGTTGAAGATGGCTGCACCTCATTGCCCGTTCCTAGCACCCCCATGGCTCCATCGGCCACTCTACATGTTGGCCCGCACACCCAAGGTCCACAACACTCCTCAAGCCCTAGGAAGGGCCCTCACTCAGGGTTGTCGGGTGAAAGTCCTAAGGAGCCTCACCAACGCCGCTCACCTTCCTCCACGCGCGGTGCCGCTAGGGTTTCACCCTTGGATTTGGACGATGAGCTACCACCCAGGGTTATCACACGTGCGCGAGCCATGATCAATTTGAGTCGATGACTTTGCTCATGACGCGCCGAGCCGCATAGAAGACAAACTGTCAAGCACATCTCAAGCCTCCTCAAGATATTCAAAGGTTGCGTCTTCTAATTTTACTTCCAGCTTATTACATGCATTTTTAAATACTTTTAAGACTCATTTAAATATTGTATAAGCTTGGGAGGGGAAGAGTTTGGAGTTGATTTTCTGTTGGCCATGTGAAGGGTTGGCTGTGTAGCAGCTTTGGAGGCCTTTATAAGGCCGTGTTCTCTGTCTTGTAAGTTCATCTTCCAACTTAATAAAACATCTTAAAAAAAGCTCTATTTTCCCTTGAAAACTCCAGCAAGAAATCATTTCATGTGTAGCATCGAACAACCCCTTTGATCTTCTACTTTGGGTGTGTTATATCCCTTAGCTTTAGATCAATATGTTCTTCCTTTGGTGGTGCGTTGTATCCACTCAAGAAAGTTCACTTATTCCCTCTTCCACCTCAACAACTCGATCTCCCTTCATCCATTCCATCTTTCCCATCATTCCCTTCGAAATCCTCTCAAAAGACATGCATCGCAGCAAGCCCTTGGAATCCTCTTGTTTGGCTGTATCCCTTGGCATTTTCCTTGCACCAAGGATGAAGAGATCGTCAATCCTTTCATGTGGTATTAGAGCCACACAAGGTAAATGCTTGAAACTTGAATTTAACGTTGATCTTAGTTCAAGCTGCAAGCCTTCATGCTCTTTCGTGTCTTGCTGTGTCAAGTTGTTGAATTTTCAGTTGTGTTGGTCGTGTTTTGGTTGCTGGAAACACTTCTTAACTTTGTTCCTTTCAAAGGTTGAAGACAACCCCTGAAGTACCCAAAACTGACACCCTTTTAATTGTGTCACCCGCCAAACCTCTTGGCTTCACCTTCCCCTTTTAATTAGCCTTAGTTACTAGCTTGTCTTTTCTTAGTTTTCTTGGTGCAATTAATTTGTTTGGCTTGTGGAATTCTTGTGATTAAAATGAACCAATCAAGCAGTAAGGATACGGGAAAGGCCTTGCTTCTCACGTTCTACTTATTTTCTTTTGTTTGTAATTGCAATCGGTTGCAACTATAAAAAAAAGAGGAGACGTTTGATCTTGTGGTTCCAAGTTGTAACCAAAGTTTCTAGCTGAGATAAACTCGAGAAAAAAGGGCCAAGAGCCAGGAAAAGTCAAGTAAACAAGAGTGACGAAGCCAGAAATAAACGAGCCAAGTAAGCTTGAGAGGTCAAGTTCTTAGTAGCTTCTTTAACACTTGTGTTGGTTCGTGGGTTTTCACAAGTTCATTCAAGTTTTGTGGCTTTATTTTGCTTGATCAAGTCTACCCTAAGCTACCCTAAACTTGAATCTTGCAACCTGATTTTTGTGAAACTTTACAATCCAATTTTTGGCACTTGCTGGTTCGAGGTTCCATTGGTTGATTGCTTTCTCTTTAGTTCTTGTGTGCTTGGTATTTGCTTTGGTTGCTAACTTGCAAGGGGAGTAATCCTTCCAAGCAAAAGAGAATTACCATCAACGATCCTACACCCACCCCACTAGTCACTATGGAGACCCTCCTAAAAGCCTTCCAAACAAGCTCCTCATGTTGCCACCACTCGACAAAAGCAAGGTTTGGGTGAGGATCACTTGTCTAATATTAATTCATACCCCCTATTCGCACTAACTATGTAGGTATTGGTGCAAGAAATGCCCCGCCACGACCCTTCTTTAGGCCGGTTCCCTTGCCAAGGAGAAATGTGCCAAGGAATCTCCCACTTAGGGACCATCCTAGGGAGAGAGTAGGCCCGTTCCAAAGGGGTCAACGCTAGGACCCGCGAGGATACTTTGAAGATGTCTATGAGAGACCCCAAGAGAGGGAGCAATACCATGGTGTGAGGATACAAGTTCCCATATATGCAAGTTCATCGGATGTTGATGCATACTTCGATTGGGAGTCCAAGGCCGAGTCAGTTTTTGACTTCTACAATTATGGAGATGCTCAACGTGTTTCCCTTGCTACCATCAACTTCACGGACTTTGCATACCAATGATGGCAAGAAGAGAAGGAGGAGCGTGTGTATGAGGAATATTCGACCATTGAGACTTGGTGATGAGAACCATGGCATGGCCCTCATCATGCTCACCGGGTCCCTTGCATCACCATGGTTCCATGCCTCCCCGGACCCGCTCTATGAGCCCATGCCACCTCCTGGTGTGATCCCATGGCATCGTCAAGGCGTGACACCATGGCCGCCCCCGGAACCTCCGGACCTCCCGTGTGCCACACCCATGAAGGACGCCCCATGAAGCCTTGCTCGTGAACCCAAGGCCTCGGCCTCACCCGGCGTGACACCATAGCTCCATGCCTTGCGGCCACGCCCATGAAGCCTTGCTCGCGAGCCGGCCACGCGCGCCAGCCTTGGCGCGCCCCTATCACCTTTCCCTTGTTTAGTTTCTTGCATTTGCCTTGGCTTGGGCCTATGTCTCTTGCATGAGAATAGCCGGCCCATTAAGGCCCACTTAGACAACACTATTTAAGCTCTCTCCTTGCTATTATAAATCCTAGCTGAAATATAACTTAAGTGGTCAAACCCTTGGAGAGAGAACCTCCTCCAAGGCTAGACCCTTGGGTTATTCAGCCAAACCACATTTGTCTTCCATTGAGTCTACTTGTTTTGATTGTTCAATCTTGTTCATAGCAAGACCTTAGGGCCGAAGCCAAGGAGCCTCTCACAAGAGGTTTCTCTTGGCATTCCCAAGGTCTTATCCATCTTTCTTCACTCTCTCAAGATCATACTTCATCGCCTACATTCTGCCCTTGAAGAACACCTCAAAACCTTCAAGAAACACCAAGGAAGCAACCCCACAACCGAGAGCAAGGAGGAAGAGGCGCCCTTGGCCTAGATCGAGCAAATCCGAGAAGAAAGCCTTCAAGAGGAAGGTTGATTCTCATCAATTGGTATCAGAGCTCAGCTGGCCAAGATAAATACCTCTTTCGCTCTTAATTTTCATGTTTTCTTGATCTTCATACTCAAATCTTGCTCCCCCTCAAAAATCAAGCAATACCGAGCACTTTTGGCCCTCCGCCGCCTTGTCACCGCCACAAACCACCCTAGCTCCGCCCCACCTTACCTCCATAGCCACCCTACATCATATTCCCCAACATACCAGCCACATACTCAGATTTGAGCTCAAAATTCGATTCTTAAGGCCTTGTCTTATGCTTGGACATTTTGGGAAAAGGACAAACCTCCTTTTCACAAGGTGGTACTTTGCCTTATTACCATTTGTTTACCTCCTTCCAAACGTTTTTCCCTCTCTCTTGGCTGTGTGTGCAGACCTTTGGAGGCTTGTGTAAGTGGGTTTTCATTGGTCCTTGGTTAAGTGGCAAGTCTTCTCCCTCTCTTCTCAAAAAGAAAGACATCGCCTACATAAAAGTGGCAAGTCTTGTCTCTTCTATTTGTACAAGCCATGTGTGTCTTACAAACTGATTTCCCCCAAGTGTAGGGCTACATTTCGTGCCTCTTCATTGTAAATCAAAGGGAGGAGCCCTCCTTTCAAAAAAAAAAAAAAAAAAAAGAAGAAAAGAAAAGAAAGAAGAAAGACTACAAAAAATTCTGCATTTCTACATTTTTGGCTAAGGCATTTGTACTACACTTCGGGGCTGGAAAAATGCAAGGCATAGCCATGTGGGCAAGACCCCACTTCACTTGACACCATGGTCCATTAATCTACTCTTCCACCTTCTTCCCCTTGCCACCAAATGCTAAGGATCAAAGCCCATCTCTCAAATCCAACAAAGGGGTGACCCTCTCGGCTTTCTTTCTTTTATTTTGGTTTGGATGGAAGTGAACATGTGTGATAATGTTATTGTATTGCTTGTCAACTGAGGTGGAGCCTAACCAAGTGTCTTGGTCAATGCATGCCTAGGAAAAAAATTGAGCTATTAGTGATCTATGTGCTAACCTTGCATGGTATCTCTTTCTTGCTTGTTCCATGACATTGTGTGCTTGTGTGGCCCCAGTTTAGAGCTTGCTTAGCCTCAGTTTTACCTCAGTTTTGTGTCATTAGCCTCAGTTTAGTATTGTGTGTGTGTTTTCTATTGTCCTTGCTCATCTCTTCTTCTTGAGCCAATCACCATGAACTATTGACTTGCACATTTCTTGGGTGATTGTAGGTGCCACAAGAACATGTGGATCATGGAGGATGAGTACGGCCCCTATGAGTCGTGTCACCATCCCCCAGCTCGAGCCACCTATGGCGCGCCCACACGCAGCCCTTATGTGTCCGCGCCACCAAGAGGAGGCCAAGGCCCAACGAGTGCCCACCGTGCTCGAACCCAGCAGCCGTCGAGCCATTATGGGCGTAGCCAGCCTACGAGCCCTTCACCGGGAGCTACGACGACGGCTCTGAGTTCTTGGCATGGGAGCATCACACTCGTCGTGTCTTGCGCCCCTTGGGCTATGAAGAGCTTGACATGGTGCACATTGCCACAAGGTGCTTCACCGACTATGCCCGTGCTTGGTGGCCAAGGACTCTTCGCCGACTACGTGATACCGGCCACCCACCTATCCATACTTGGGCTCAATTCGCATATGTCATGGCCCACCATTATGCCCATGGAACCCCCCAAGCTAGGCTCAGCGCCTATGAGCGTGCCTTTCCCAATGAGGTCCATGAAGAGGTCCAAGTCCATGCTCCAAGTAGCGCCTCTCACCATGCCTTGACCAGCCGTGTCGAGCCTCCTATGGCCCCAGCCGAGCATCCTCGAGCTATCTACCCCGACCCTACCGAAGTCGCCTCCTTGAAGGCCTCCTTTGCCAAGAGCGATGAAGTCATAGCCGAGCGCTATAGGTTGCCGCCAGCTCAGACACTTTTAGTCCTTCAGTCTCTGGGTAGAGGAACTCCTTCAGCTTCTCTTCCCTCATAGCATGAGAGAAGAACCGATCAATGAGCTTGGCCTTGAACATTGCCCAGCTCAGATTTGGGTGGTCGTCCAAACCAGTTCCTTCCCACCACTCACTTGCTTCGTCTTTCAGATGTAACGAAGCAATGTGCACATGTTCAGCCTCGGTGCAGACCACATTCCGAAATAGTCACTCCATATGGGAAAACCAATAGGCAACCTTGACTGGTTCCCCGGTCCCATTGTAGCTATCCGGGCACATCGAATTGATTGTCTTCAATGCCCGGTTGTAATTCCCGTCGTTTCTCTCGGGAACCACCGGATGTGCAAGACCTACACGTCCCTCCACATTAGTTGCAACTTGAGGATTAGAAGCCGCTTGAACTTGCGGTATCCCTTGGGCCGTCAATACCTCGACCACTTGTCTCACTATCTGCCCAATGATCATTGCATCCAACACGATCGGGGCAGGAGGTGGAACTTCCCTCGCAGCTTGGGGGTCCACTTGTCCCTGATGAACATCTTGCCGCAGGGTCGGGTCATTATTACGCGAGCTAGATCCCGCGTCTTCCCCTTGCTGAGTAGCACTCCTCAGCTGAATTCGTGAATCGTTGCTAGGACTTTCATTAGCTGCTTGGTTGGTGGATCGAGCGTTCACCATCTGTTGATGAACCATAACGTCAAATTAAAATCTTCTAACTTGTATATGATACTTAATCACTTACGTTATGATACGAATTGTAAGGGTCCAAACCAATAACTTATATTAGTTTGACTGACCCTCCACCATTAACCTTAAAACGATCTTCTTCTCTTACTTGAGAATGGATCAATTAGGAGAAATGTCAACCTTTAAATGACATTAAACCTAAGAAAAGACGATATCCTTAAGAATGGATCTAAGGAATAAGTAACACGACCGAAGCTTGCAAAAGTTTGAAAAACCACTTAAACCCTATGCTTTCAAACTTTATACTTTATACTTTTAAACCTCATATATTTATCTTAATAAAATAATTACTTATAAAGTTAGTTTCTCAAACTAACGACACTGTTATCACCTAAAACCCTTACTAAGACCAAAAATCACACTTTTAAAGTTATAGCACGAAGTAAATGTTAAACGTTTATAACACACCATTTATAAGGCAACTATAAAATAGCTATTAAATTCCTAATAGTTAAACCATTATTTTTAAATTAAAATTTAAGAAATCATTGAACTTTAAGTTTGATACTAACATTTAGACTCTCGAAATTCTTTTTTTAAAAGAAAATAGTGTGAAAATAGTTTTGAAATTAAATTTCGAAAATTCTCAAACATAACAATAGGCCAAGAATTTTAAAACCATTGCTCTGATACCATAATTGTAACACCCCCAACTTATGTCGATAGTGCCACACGTCAGTGACCTCAGACGTTAATGTCCAAAGTCACCTTAGGCTTTAATCGGAACAATTAAGCTTAAATAAATACATAAATATTAAATAACGAAAGAATAATCAGCGAAAGACATAAAACTCAACCTTTAATTAAGATTCCTCTCGTAAAATGAGAAGGACGGTTTTACAACAAAGTATAGTGACAGCGAAAGACTTTTAAATTACAGCGAAAGACTCTTTTAAAGTAGTCCTAATTACATGACTATGTATTACATTTATTTCAAATTAAACATACACGTCTTGGAAATATTACTTTTTAAAACGCAAACTTCAACTGTAAGCCTTCTCTTCGATTGTTTACTTCGATCGTCGGGGACCAACCTCTGATGTGCCGTATAGGACGGATGACACCAGCCAACCATGCAAGGAATAAAATCTGGTTGGTTAGTCTAACGAAATACTATGCAAGGGTACAAGCAGAATGGTTCTTAGTGATCGTAACCGTTTACTATCATTGTCCCTCGAATAATAACCGAAGAAACGATACATAACCCGAAACTTTCACGGAATGATAGAAGAAGATATGCATCGAAAAGCAGACTCCAATGGAATTGAGTCTTATAGGAAATGTATGCAATTGTTTGGGAACGTTAAGTTTTCACACAAGTTTATAAAAACGACCTTGATTATTTGGGTCCATGACCAACCTCACCGCGTACTGCGAATCCAGATTGGAAAGAGGACTTACTCTAACAAGAGTCCGGGCGGGTTCCATATTGTACTTCTCGCCCGAGGGTATATTAATTATGTGCATAAAAGCAATTATCTTATTTACTTTCAAAACGTACATTAACGTTGAAGCTTTTAATTTCCACAACAGATCTCGCAATGAGATATAGAATGGGAATAAATCCCGAAGATTGGGAATAAATCCCGAAGATTGGCACTAGCTAAGTGCACCACCACCTAGATTCGGATAGGGGTAGGTCATGACCAAAAGTGTCAGGGCATTTAACCTCCTAACACAAATTTATAAAGAAATGACTAAACCTCGCAAGGAAATAGCGTTCCTACAAATACTCGTGTTAAACTAGCATTTATATATCCACACCAATATCCATTTATCACTTTATGGTAATATCATATAGAATTATATATAATAGCGTTGTTTCTAGCAATATATACAACCTATTATAAATTCATATTTTTAACACAACATTTTATCGTTTAAGTTTCCAAACACAAATCAACAACTTTATTCCAACTTAATTAAACAATTAAGTAATTTATAATCAAGAAAAATATGGAATAAATCAACAAGAGCGAACCGCCACTTGCCTTAGTCTGGACGAACGAAGAGTTGGGTCCGAAATCCGATACTTGAACTTGTGCACGGCTGCCTACTAAAATTCCCGTTGGAATTTATCATCATTCAGTAGGGTCGGATCCTAATCCGTACAATCAGCCATGGAGACGAGCACAATCCAACACCGACGAAACAAAACCCTAATTAGTTACGGGTACGAAGGAATGAAAAGACAAAACAAAACGAAGGAAAGAGGCAGTGCCGCGGTTGCGGTTAGCATAGCCGCGATCGCGGGCCAGCCTTGGCTGAGATCGCGGGCCTCTGCCCAGCCGCGGTCGCGGTAGATAGAGCCACGGTCGCGGGCCTCCATCCCGACACGAGCTTAAATCGAGCCTCGGAGCCTTATCGATGACGACGAGGCGCGGATCTTCGCTTTCTGGACACTTGCGCACTACCACCACTCCAGGAACTTCACAACAGCGACGACCTCGGCTTCCGGCAACGACAGTTCCGACGACAAACACCACAACAATGCAACTAACGAGAGGAAGATAGGAATGAGGATGGTGGAGGAGAATGGTGGATCTGAGCCCTATTTATAGGCTCATAAATGGAGTTCCACACTCAATGCAGAGGAGGTAAACCGATCCAGCTCCCGCCACTCGGAGAACACGTGGGAAATGTGGATCGTCAGCGTTTGGGAAAGAGGAGAAAGAACACGAAGTAGAGTGCCGCGATCGCGGTTTCATAACCGCGGTCGCGGGCAGTACTGCGCCCGCGGCTGCATAGCCGCGATCGCGGGCAATGCTGCGCCCGCGGCTCTCGCGCCTTGATCGCGGGTCTTGCTAATTCCGATTTTAGCAACCCTCCAGTGATTAAAACCCATATATTTCATTAAATGTGTAACCACACATTCATATGGTTCTTACAGGATTACAGAACATGCCTAACACGTCTTGCTTACAAAACGAAAGTTTGAAAATTACACAAATACCCCTACTAAAATTGAGGGTTATTACAGTGGACACTTTACCAAAGACTGCCCAACCAAGAAACAAGTGTTGCTTAACACTCGGGGAGAATATGAGTCCGAAGATGAGCTCTTGGAAGAGAATGTGAAGGAAGAAGGACAAGAAGAGAAGGGGCTCCGTCTAGAAGCTGTTGTGGGAGATTGCTTTGTTGTCAAACGCATCTTAGTTGCCAATGAAGCCCCAAGCATCCCTAATCAACATGAAACCATCTTCCACACGAGGTGCTTCATTTAAGGTAAGGTTTGTAGTATGATTATAGATGGTGGCTCGTGTTGCAACATAATTGATCAAGTGGTAGTCACCCGCTTTAATCTCTCAACTACACCTCATCTTCAACCATATACATTGTGTTGGCTTAACTCTTCTAGTCCTTTAAAAGTCAAAGAATAGGCCAATGTTAAATTTTGCGTTGGAGGCTATGAGGATGAAGTCCTATGTGATGTGTTGCCCATGATTGCTTGCCATATCTTGCTTGGGAGGCCGTGGCAATTTGATAGGGGTGTCATACACCATGGGGTTACAAATGAATACTCCTTCCATTTGAAGGGCAAGCGGATCACCCTCCATCCCTTAGCACCCCAAGAGATCATGGCTGATCACGTAGAAAGAGAGCAAAGGAGACTTGCCAAGGAGAAGAAAGGCACGGCCAAGGGTAAGAAGTTAGCCATAGGGAGCAAATGGGCGCATCCAACCACATGCTTCTAGCCAAGCCAAAGGAGGTGGTTCACGCCATCCAAGGAAGTAAAGTTTGCTATCTCCTTATATTCAAGGAAACATTGTTTACTTCCTAAGAGCTAGATGATCTCCCTCCTCCTATTGCTCGTCTTTTGCAGGGCTTTGAAGATTTGTTCCAAGAAGAGATCCCTAGTGGGCTGCCACCAATTAGAGGGATAGAACATCAAATTGACTTTATACCCGGGGCAACACTTCCAAATCAAGCTGCCTATAGAGCCAATCCAGAAGAGACAAATGAGCTCCAAAGGCTAGTGCAAGAGTTGCTTGACAAAGGCTATGTGAGGGAAAGTCTTATTCCATGCGCCATTCCAGTTATCTTGGTCCCAAAGAAGGATGGGACATGGGGGATGTGTGTTGATTGTCGAGCCATCAACAACATTACCATCAAGTATCGACATCCAATTCCTAGGCTTGACGACATGCTTGATGAGCTGTATGGGGCACGCATTTTCTCCAAGATAGACCTAAAAAGCGGCTACCACCAGATAAGGATAAAGGTGGGCGACGAGTGGAAAACCGCCTTCAAAATCAAGTATGACTTGTATGAGTGGATGGTCATGCCATTTGGGCTCACCAATGCCCAAGTACATTCACGAGGTAAATGAATCATGTTCTACGACCTTTTCTTGGTAAATTTATGGTAGTTTATTTTGATGACATCTTCGTATATAGTCACAACCTGCATGAGCATGTCAATCATCGTAGACAAGTCTTAAAAGTGCTTAGGAGAGAAAAGTTGTATGCTAATTTCAAAAGTGTCATTTTTGCTCCGATCACGTGGTGTTTCTAGGCTTTGTTGTGTGCAGGGAAGGCTTGAAAGTTGATGAGGAAAAGGTGAAAGCAATCCAAGAGTGGCCAACTCCCACCACCATGACTCAAGTGCGCAGTTTTCTTGGATTGGTTGGGTTCTACCGCATGTTTGTGAGGGATTTTATCACCTTTGCCATACCTCTAACCGAACTCACCAAGAAGAGTATGGTCTTCAAATATGGGAGGTTGCACAATAAGAAGCTTTTAAGGCTCTTAAGGAGAAGCTCACGCATGTACCACTCCTACCTTGCCAAACTTTGACATGACCTTTGAGATCGAGTGTGACGCATCCGACATTGGTCTTGGGGGTGTGCTTATGCAAGAAGGCAAGCCAATTGCTTACTTTAGTGAAAAGCTAAGAGGAGCTGAGCTGAATTATCCTACATATGACAAGGAGTTGTTGCCCTAGTATGAGTGCTCAAGGTATGGAAACACTACTTACTGCCAAGGGAATTTGTCACCCATTCGAACCATGAAGCATTGAAGTTCTTGAAGGGGCAAAAAGCAAACTGAATAAGAGGCATGCCAAATGGGTTGAATTCATCGAAGCTTTTCCCTATGTCATCAAGCATAAGAAAGGGAAAGACAATGTGGTTGCCGATGCACTTTCAAGGCCGTATTCTCTTCTCTCCCTTTTGGATGCTAAATTGCTTGGATTCTTCTTTATGAAAGAACTTTATGCTAGTGATGCAGATTTTTGTGATATCTTTCATGCATGCATGTCCACGGGGAGTAAGGAATAGTTCTATTAGCATGAGGGGTTTCTATTCAAAGGGTCTAAGATATGTGTCCCTAAGGGCTCGTCTAGGAGATTGTTACGGTGGGGGACTCATGGGACACTTTGGGGTGCTTAAATCCTTGAATACCCTTAAGGAGCATTTTTATTGGCCATGCATGCTTAGGTCAGTTGAGAAATTTTATGCATCATGTACCACTTGCTTGCGTGCTAAGTCTAAAGTCCAGCCCCATGGCCTATACTGATGCGTTCCTGCTTGTGATGCCGGATCTATGATCTTGGTGGGAAGTCGCACGCGTCGAAAGTGGGTTTGAGGAGGTGGAACGCGTTGTTGGAATGGTGGCTCGAGATGGAGAGCGAAGCCGTAGCGTCGGCAGCGGAAGAGATAGACTCGAAAGATCAAGTGAGGGCCGTAGCGTCGGCAGCGGAAGGGATAGACTCGAAGAAGATCGAGTGGTGGCCGTAGCATCGGCGGCGGAGTGAAAGAGATGAGAAGACATAGTTTGGGGTAACGCAGATCTAAGAGAATGGAGGCAAAAGCTCTCAACAAGTAATCTTAGATTAAAATGATGTGTAACCTAGTACAGAAGGTCGAGTTGCCCTTTTATAAGAGATAGCGGGACTCAGATGGACCGAGACTCGCTTAATGGGCCGGCCCACGTGACACGCGTGGACGCACGCCCCAAAAGAAAATAACTTAAATAACAATGTTCGAAAATTCCAAAACAATAACATAGATCGCGTTCAACTAATGGTTGAGAGAATCTTAACGGAGAATGCGTTCTCTTGATTGGATTGAAGGCGTGTGAGGGAGAACGCGGTCTCTTGCGCTCTTTGGCTTGCGACAACGCGGACAACCATGGATTGTGTCGCGTTGGCGATTGCTTTGGCACGCGATCGCGTTATTGGTCCTTCTGAGCGAATGCTCATAGCTTGCTCTTCTTTTATAGCAGTCATGGTGGGCAGGGACGCATCATATACACTCCCTTGCCCATTCCCCAAGCCCCTTGGGAGGACATCTCCATGGACTTTGTCTTAGGGTTACCTCGGTCTAAGAGAGGGAGGGATTCCATCTTTGTTGTGGTAGAAAGATTCTAAAAAATGGCTCACTTCATTGTTTGCCACAAAACTGATGATGCTTCACATGTTGCTAATCTCTTTTTTATCAAGTTGTGAGGCTACATGGTGTTCCTAGGTCCATAGTCTCGGAAAAAGATGTGAAGTTCTTGAGCTACTTTTGGAAGACTCTTTGGGCCAAACTTCTCTTCTCTTCATAGAGTTCGCATACAATAGGTCAGTTCACTCAGCCACAAAATGCACACCCTTTGAGGTGGTGTATGGCCATAACCCTACCACTCCATTAGACCTCATGCCCTATGCTACCAAGGACTGCAAGAGCAAAGAAGGAGCTGACCATGCTGCAAGGATTCAAAAGTTGCATGAGGACACAAGGCTGCAATTAGAGAAAAGAACCTTGCAGTACATGAAGCAAGCCAACAAGGGCCGCAAGGAGGTGATCTTTGAGCCGGGAGACCTTGTATGGGTGCATTTGAGGAAGGAGCGCTTCCCCACCCTTTGGAATTCAAAGCTTAAACCTAGAGGAGATGGCCCATTCCAAGTGCTCGAGAGGATAAATGACAACGCCTACAATCTGGAAGTAGAGTGTCGGCCCTCTCATCCGGGTATGGCAGTCTCGCAACCGTCTCAGGAGGAAGCCTCTGACTTGAAGGATTTGCTCCAATTCTGCCTCTGTCAGCGTCCCCGTCAGAGCGTCGGCCTCCTTTAGCAGAAAAAGGGGGGGTTTCGTTCTTGCTCGAGTTCGAGCGAGTGGCGGACGACCCAGCAGAATCACTAGAAACCATATCCAAGACAGAGAAAGAGGGAAATCGGAGAACAATTTTTTGAAACCTTGAAAACCTACCAAAATGGAGAGTAGAGAAAGAAGATGAAAAGAAATCGTCAAAACCTGCTTCTTATTTATGGAGGGAATGATGGAAGAGAAGAAGCGTCCCATCACGCTGCGCGATCGTCGCCACGTTAGCCCTCGCCTGTCGCGCCCAAATCGGATGGTGGAGATCGTGCAGAGTGGAAGTCGTCTTGGCTCCCGCCCATAGTTGCCTTGAGCCCAAAACGACTTGGGGCTATTGTTGGGCCCAGATTATGTTGCCTATCAAAATTGGGCCGTCTCATCCAAGGAAATGGGTCAAAGAGTTATGAAGAGTAACGTCGGACAATCATCAATGATCAGACCCGACCGATCCCGGGAATTTCGCAGATGCAATGAATGGCTCGATCCTTCAGCAGACGGTGGCTGATTCAAACGCGGATTAGAAGCCTCATTAAATACAAAATCCCGAAGATCATGCAGGGGAATTAAGTGAAATATCTCATGGTAACGGTAACAAGACCGGTGAAGGAAAAAGAAACACCATAAATAGATCATGAAGAGGCTGGGAAAATGGGGATCGACATAAGACACACACTGGCCCATCAATACTCATCAACTTAGCTCTCATATAGCTCGCTCACTCACCGGTTCTCGTTTTGCTCTCTTGATTGCGTCATTCGACCACCAACAGTCAAACGCTAGAGTGGCCGGTCGGACAAGACCTGATCTTCTACTCCTTGAGGATAAGTTGTATCTCGACTCATTTTGTCATCACTTAATCAATATATCATCGTAAAATCTTATTCTTATTCCGAACGTAGTTGATTGTTCGTTTGGTTTGGATTTATTGTGTTCTATCTGATCGACTTGTTACCTCGTCTAAGGCGATTTAGGTTGGCTAATCTTTTCGCCCCAAAACACAAGGTATATAACGTTCCTACGAATACTCGTGCTAAGTAAGCATACAAGTCCACACCAATTTCCACGCCAAAGTCCAACTAGCACCCTATAGTAATATCAATATATACAAGGGTCATCACTAGCAATATATACAACCTAATATGTATAATTCATTTTTCCACACCATTATATCACACAAATTCACAAACACAATTTATCAAAATTTATCCCAACTTAATTAGAATAATTAATTAATTGTCAATAAATTAAGGAAAATATGGAATAAATTCAAGAGAGAATCGCCACTTGTCTCGAGTTACGGTATTAGTTGAATGACATAACGGAAGAAGTTGCCCTTGACCAACGAATTGGATTCCTGATTTGTTTCTGTTCCCAATAGCGATTCCGAGACGTACCCAATTCACACAAAAATAAATTAAATATAGATAATTTATTCATAAAAGAAAATTTAATGTTACTCGTATCGATTTCTAATTGGATTTATTTAAGTCTAAATAAATCAATTATCGAGGTTGCACAATTATATAACGATGATTTATACGATACTAAAACTCATTTAGTCGTATATTCTAAATAATCATACTACAAATAAATTAATTATTTAATTTATTTACAATACCAATTAATTATTTAACCAAATATGTTATCTAATTGTAATGTTAAAGATTAGCATTTTACAACCTAAGATAATACCATAAATTAAGTTTAATTTAATTTTAAGATCAATAAAATAAAATATAACCCAAATTATCACTAAGTGATCTTAATTAGTCATATAATTAAGATTAAACTAAATAAAATACAAAAACGCAAATAAAAAATTACCTAAAACAAGGGACGAAACACACCGAGACAAATCAGTTCGATTCGGGCTCAATTGAAAACCAATTGGCTCGTGGTTGGCGACGTTGGGTTCGTGACTTTGAGACGAAAATTTGGACACCAGAATCGTAAGTGGAGATGCTATGAGGTGGGGGAATTTCACAAAGTTGTGGGGTCGTATTTATAGTAGAATTGTAGCCCATAACAAGGCCTTCAAGATCACGCAAAATCCGGCTTCAATTGATTTGGGATAAGGCCGAATTTCACAAAGTATCCAAAACGCGTCAAAACGACGTGGTTTGCCTTAAATGAAGAAACTCGATCGATGGCGGGTGGTTCTTGATTTTGGGGGGATTATGGACGAAATACATATACCTACAAAGCCCACTAGTCATTCGAGGGATTAGGTTGAAGAAGACAACCCCTTTTTACAATCGTGGCGTCATAGTTTTTGCCTAATTACAAAAAAAATTCCAACTTTTTAAGTTGTGGCAAAAATACCCATATTTTTAAATTAAAAAATTACAAATATTTCCTAAACTTATTTATAATATTATCCTAAGTTTATTTATACATTTTTACCCAAATTTAAGATGAAAGAAAATTAGATTAGTTCTAAACTTAAGTTACATATTCTCATAAACTTAACCATATTTAAATCCTAATTAACATATTGTTAATCTTAATTTAAAAAAATTTAAGTTAACATAATGTTAAAATACCCATTTGGAATAATGTAATAAATACCATACTCTTTAATATAATTAAAATTACATTCATACTCTTATAAAAAAATGAGGGTTATTACAAAAACACCCAAATCTATACCCGAACCATCCCAATTTGAATTCCGAATCTAAAATAGGTTGTTGTTTCATAATTCAAATCGGATGGTTCGGGTCTGGATTTGGGTGTGTTAGGAGTCCAATTCTACTAATTTGATGACAAGGAACACAATGACGGACTTGGATTTGGTCAATTAGAACCGGAAGGATATTAATACAAAGAATTTTGGTTATAAAGCAAACAAACCCACAACCTTAAGGGCACCAACTAGAAAACCCTTAAACTCGGGGACACCAACATAATGAAATATATATTATAATGATATATGAAATCTATATTATCATCACACATTAACCTAAATAATTTTCAGACAACATTAACCTAAATAATTTTCAGCAAGCATTAACCTAAATAATATTCAGCAGATCTCGACAATCTTCTAACCTAAATTTAATTTTATTTGCTTTTATCATAACAAAATCCAAGACTTGTAAGGAAAGAAATCATTAACCTAAGAATTAAGATACAAGTTAAGATTCAATCAGATTAAAACAATACATCATTAACAAAATTCTATAAAAAAATTCTTACTGCTAATTACTGGATTCCATACATCATTAGCAAGATACAGGCTTAATTTAATTTAATTCATTTCCTAAATAATATTCCAAATCCAAAATCCTAAAAAAAATTGTCCCTTTTAATTTCGAGCAAACACTTCAAAACAAAAATAATCCCAAAATTCGCTCTTCAACAACATTCTATTTTGCCTAAAATCAATTCAACATCCAATTTCGCCAATCAAACACCTAAAATCCTTTTTCAACAACATTCAATTTTGCCTAAAATCATGACAATTCTTCAATTTCTATCAAAAGCCCTAAATTTCTAAAATCACTTCAACATCCAATTTTGCAAATCCTTAACTCAATTGAGTAACATTCAATCAAATCCATGAATTTCAAACACCTAATTTGAAACCCCCCAAAACCAATCATGTGTACTTGAATGTAGCCCTTCACCATGTCGCCGCCTCGTCTCCTCCAAGCGGAATTCGCGAGCCTTGTCCACCAGCAGACCACCGCGACTTCTCCTCCACAAACCACCAAAAAACGTCATCCAACCTCGTTCTCCACCCGGGTCGTCAAGCCTGGACAACACCAGCGTTATCTCCTCCGTCGAGACCGCAACTCCTATATCGTATCCTTCTTTGAGCGCCTCCTCCTCCTTATTCGCTCCTCTTTCGTCTGTCTCAAACACACACGAGCTTCTTTGTTTTTTATGAGGAAAGAATTAGATTAGAACTAATAATTGTTTGTAGTCCAGCTTAGAGCATCCTTGCAGATGACAACACGAAGTTCTGAATATAATGGATGGATACGCCGCGTAACAAAAGTTAGAAAACAAAATTTAGGGCTACCACATGGAATAATCAATGGTTGCAGTATTTCATGTGAGGTAGCCTAGTAAAACAACCCAAAACCCTCTCTCTAAAAACTCTCACCTCTCTCTAAAAACCCAAAACCCCATATCCAAATCTCTAACCCCAATCCCTACAACAACAACCCCCACAACAATATATACTAATGCTCTTCACCGCTGGAGATCATTTATAACAAGAGCCTCCTTTTAGGAGCAACCCTATAACAACAATTAAATTGGGACCACTTTGTAAAGAGTAACCCCCATTGCAACAATTAAGGGTTTGGTCCAAAAGTTGAGAGCAAAACCCTCATGGCCTCACCCAACAATATCAAGGATCCCCCAAAACAACATCACTGGGGGAAAACTCCACATAACTTGATAAGGATCGCGCCTCCGTTGCCTCGGTTCAAGGTAAGACCGCTCGAGTTGATGCGTCTCTTAAGCTCAAAAAAACTCCTTGGAAAGTTCAGTGGATGGTTGGTGTGATTTGGAGGCAGAATTGGTGAAGTATTTTTGTGATTTTTTGGAGGATAGGAATTCTGGAAAATGAAAGGGATATGTGACCTTCTACAAGGTGGATATGACGCACCACAAAGGATCGGGACAAGGCTCAAGTGGTTTTGGATATTACGCACCCAAAGAACACAAGAACAAGCTCGATGTGACTCACGAACTTGGAGGAAATTTTGGAGAGATATTTCTGACTGAAAACTGAATGTTACTTGATGTTTTTTGATTGATTTATGAGTCTCTTACAATGGGTAAATAAGCAGCTATATATAGCCCCCAATTCGACCCAAACTCCCAACCCTTCAAGTTCCTTGGCACATGAAGAGCCTTATCAGTTAAACTACGAAATTCAAGTTGGAATGGCTTGAAATTTTGACAGCACTTAAATAACTACATAATAAAGTCCGCATTAAAATATCAGCCAACACGCTTGATCTATTTGAGATTTAGCCTTCAAACACCTTGAGACTAGCCACAAGCAATGACACCGAGCCAAGTTCAATTTCTCTCGGCACTCCTTGAGTCATAAGCCCCTCCATGAGCCTGGTTTGGAGTCTAGATGCTTGGTCCCGAGTGATAACCCTGGGAGGATGATCATGGCCTTGGTGTGGTGGAGAAAGCCTAGCGGTGGAGCGAGCAAGCGAACGTGTGAGGCGTGGCTCGAGCACCGGTGCACTTCCCTCGGCACACTTGGGCTGGATGGTGGACATATGACTAGGGAGGTCCAAGGATGCCGGCTTGTCCAAAGGAAAGTGGCTTGAACGATCTGTGGACTTGCTAGGGCTTGGGAGCCGAGAAGGGCTCGCAGCGAGCGGCGCCGAGGTTGGTGCAAGCGAGGGCATTGGAGGTGTCATGGCTTGAGTTTCATGATGGACCATAGTTACATCATCCTCCCCCTCTTGAAAGGGATTCGACCTCAAATCTTGATCTTGGTAGTCGTCCTCGTAGTCCACCACAAAAGGAGCCAAATCAGCCACATTGAAGACATCATGAACTCCATATGTGGGTGGGAGCTCGATCTTGTATGCATTGTCATTGATCCGCTCCAACACTTGGAAAGGACCATCACCATGAGGTTTGAGCTTGGAATTTCGAAGTGAGGGGAACCGCTCCTTCCTCAAATGCACCCAAACAAGGTCGTCTAGTTCAAAGATCACTTCCTTGCATCCTTTGTTGGCTTGTCTCACATATTGAGTTGTTTTTCTTTCTAATTGCAGCCTTGTGTCCTCATGAAGCTTCTTGATCCTTGCAGCTTGATCAAGGCCTTCCTTGCTCTCTCGATCCTTGGTGGCATAGGGCATGAGATCCAAAGGAGTGGTAGGATTGCGGCCATACACAACCTCAAAAGGAGTGCGCTTGGTTGCAGAATGAATGGACCTATTGTAGGCAAACTCAATGAAGGAGAGGCACTCTTCCCACCTGCGCAAGTTAGTTTGCAATAAAGACCTAAGCAATGATCCAAGGGTTCGATTAACTACCTCGGTTTATCCATCCGTTTGAGGGTGACAAGTAGTGGAAAAGAGGAGTTTCGTCCCTAGCTTGGCCCACAAGGTCTTCCAGAAGTAGCTCAAGAACTTCACATCACGATTAGAAACAATGGACCTAGGAACTCCATGTAACCTCACCACTTGGTCAAAGAAAAGATTAGAAACATGGGAAGCGTCATCAGTCTTGTGGCAAGCTATAAAATGGGCCATTTTAGAAAATCAATCCACCACCACGAAGATAGAATCCCTCCCTCTCTTAGACCGAGGTAATCCCAAAACAAAATCCATGGAGATGTCTTCCCAGGGGGCTTGGGGTATAGGCAAAGGAGTATAAAGACCATGGGGCTGAACCTTAGACTTAGCACACAAGCACACAACACATGAAGCACATAATTTTTCTACATCCTTAGTCATGTAAGGCCAGAAGAAATGCTCCCTAAGTGTATGCAAAGTTTTCATGACCCCAAAGTGTCCCATTAAGCCGCCACCATGGGCTTCTAGTACTAAAAGCCTCCTAAAAGATCCACTAGGGATGCAAAGTTTAGACCCCTTGAATAGATATCCATCATGTATGTAAAACTGATCCTTACTACCCTTAGATATACAAACATGATAAATGTCACCAAAATCAGAATCATGAGCAGAAAGTTCTTTCATAAAAGCAAAGCCAAGCAATTGAGCATCAAGAGTAGAGATTAAAGTGTACCGCCTGGATAGTGCATCAGCCACTATGTTGTCTTTCCCTTTCTTGTGCTTGATGGTGTAGGGAAATGCTTCTATGAACTCCACCCACTTGGCATGCCTTTTGTTCAACTTGTTTTGACCTTTGAGGAACTTCAATGCTTCATGATCAGAATGTATGACAAATTCTCTTGGCAAGAGATAGTGTTGCCACACTTGAAGCACTCGAATCAAGGCCAATAACTCCTTGTCGTAAGTAGGGTAATTCAGCTCAGCCCCTCCAAGTTTCTCACTAAAATAGGCAATGGGCCTGCCTTCTTGCATGAGCACTCCCCCAAGCCCAATACCTGAAGCATCACACTCTATCTCGAAGGTCTTGTTGAAGTCAGGTAAGGCCAAGAGTGGTGCATTAGTGAGCTTGTCCTTAAGGGATGCAAAAGCTTCTTCTTGGGGTACGTCCCACTTGAATGCCATATTCTTTTTGGTGAGCTCGGTCAGTGGGGTGGCTAAGGTACTACAATCTCTTACAAACCGGCGGTAGAAGCCAGCCAATCCAAGGAAACTCAGAACTTGAGTCATGGTGGTTGGGGTGGGCCATTCTTTGATTCCCTTGATCTTTTCTTCATCCACTCTAAGGCCATCCCTGCACACAACAAAGCCAAAAAACACCATGTGATCCGAGCAAAAGTGACACTTTCTGAAATTAGCATACAATTTCTCATGCCTAAGCACTTCCAAAACCTTTCTAAGATGATAAGCATGATCATGCAAATTTTGACTATAAATCAAGATATCATCAAAGTAAACAACAACGAATTTACCAAGGAAGGGTCTTAGAACATGGTTCATTAGCCTCATGAACGTGCTTGGAGCATTGGTGAGACCAAATGGCATCACGAGCCACTCATATAGTCCATACTTTGTTTTGAAGGTTGTTTTCCACTCGTCTCCTTCCTTCATCCTTATTTGGTGGTACCCACTTTTTAGATCGATCTTGGAGAACACACTAGAACCATGAAGCTCATCAAGCATATCATCAAGCCTAGGGATAAGGTGACGATATTTGATGGTTATGTTATTGATAGCCCTACAATCAACGCACATTCTCCAAGTCCCATCCTTTCTGGGCACAAGAATAATCGGAACTGAGCATGGGCTCAAACTTTCCCTTACATACCCTTTGTCTAGGAGGTCTTGAACCTGTTTTTGAAGCTCTTCGGTGTTGTGCGTAAGCACATGCCAAGATCCGTACAGTACAAGACGAAGGGCGCCAAGACTTTGGTTTAACAATTTCTTGGCTAAGATATCTTAGATAGGACATTTGATGTATTTGATTGTGACTCTAACAATGGCTTGATGGAGATTTGACTCAAAATGGGAAATGGATATAACTCTCATGAAAAGGTTCATGAAGAGTTTGGGATAAGTATCTCACGACCCTTGGATGCAACTCATCAAGAACCATGAAACGAGGTTGAACACTCATGGATACGACACACCATGATTACCCAACCGCCTTCGGATATGACACACCAAAGGGTGTTTCGGATACGACTCACCGAAACAAGACTAAGGATTCGAGGATAGGACCCACCTCGGAAACCATCGTCATGAAGCTTAAGATGAAACAAACACTCTCGTTTTATATCTCCAAATCAAGCTTAACAAATACAAAGCTCGGCCACCATTATATAGGTGCCAAAATGAAATACGTAAATTGCAAATTAATTAATACTAACTACCCACTAACCTAGGCACTAACTTAGAGCACTAACGCCACTAACTTAGAGCACTAACTTAACCACTTAACTAACTAAAACTACCTAGTTAATTAACGTAAAATGGAAATAACAAAACAACAAAACACAAATCAATTATCTTCCTAAATTGCCCATTACGTCCATGTAGCTTGGTTGATCTTTCATCTTTGATGCACCGGTCTTGATAAGTCCTTGAGGTGACCCATGGTCACATCATTCGGTCTCAACTGGGTTGGCTCTATAGGCAGATCTATTAGGCAAGGTTGCCCCCGGAATGAAGTCTATTTGATGTTCAATACCTCGGATGGGAGGTAGGCCACTCCACGTGCAGGATAACGTCTTCCATGAATCTCGGGCGGATTTGACAACCGATTCAAGCCAAAAACTAGTATAAATATAGAAAAAACTATCTTGTAACGAGACATGATCATTCTTACTCAATTCAAGCAGCTTTCTATCGTTGTTCTACTATTATTCTACTCAAAATAAGAGATTATTCTTGTGCTTAGTCCGTTATTCCAACATTGAAGCGACCGACGACTAAATTTATGTATTTGATTATTCTCTCATTCCAGGGAGATAAGTTTATATTACATCCGTTTAATCTCATTTTCTTGATTGTTAAGTTGATTTGGATTATTTAGATATTACTGATCTTATTGTTGTCTAGTTGTCTCCTCTTGAAGCGATTCAGATCGGTTCGATCTTTTTCGTCCAAAACAATCAATACGCTCTAATGACAGTACACGAATTAAGGAAAACTACTTTGACTAAAACTAGTTTGCAAAATCATGGGACTTGCTTTGCACTTTCTATATACTCCACTAGTTAGCACCGCGATCGGATGAATGGCTGTAAGTAACAAAACTGACAAATTTTGTTATAATATCCATAGAATGATCTACAAGAACCAGTTTTGTGAAATCACTCTCTGATCAAAGTATAAAGCACGAAATTACATGAGTTGTTTATATCTCCAAGGAATGGGTTAAACAAAACGAGAGTATAGGACCAGAGTTTATACAGTATATGTTATGTGATGGAGGCACAATTAGTGCTAAGCCTACAATTATAATTTAGAACAAATAAAAGGCAGAGTTCAACCAAATGCATCGGTAAAATCCAATTAACCTTTTCACCATCCATCTGAAACTATTGTATACTTGAGCATTTCCATTTCACTCACTGTCAAGTGTCACCCCCAAAATCTCAATCATCTGATATCAAACACACTTAGCACAAACTTAAAATATCACGCCTTAGATCCTACAACCTCATGCTAATCTCCCACAAATGCCGCGCCTAAACCTAATGTTTAGTCATGATCAATTGAGGCCACAAAGTGTCTTAAGACACAAACACAATAAGTAGCTGCTCATTCCTCAAGTTCCGTATGCTATGAAAGCAGTTTGTCGGCAAGACTTTGATAATGCATCGCAAGGACCAAGAAGTACCAACTAGCTTACGATATTTGACCATTAGTTAACATGTGTGACACTCCTTTTTTAGTTGGGAATCAAAAACTAGGAGATCACCAACTAAAGTCTGGTGAAACAATATCTAGGCTGATTTTTTTTACATATATGATATTTCGTATGATAACTCTTTGCACTTGCAGAAAATGAACTAATCTCGTTTAAGCTTGAGCAACACTTGTTATAAGCCACACTCAATTGCATTGACCTTATATACAGTAACTCTTAAATAGATGACTGAAACAATTGTGTTGTTCACGATCAAACAAAAGCTTCGCCTAGAAGTAAGAAGATCTTCCTCAGAAAAAGGAGGAAGAAAACTGCATCTTCAAGAATTGGAGGCAAAGAACAAATGCTTCTGATAATTTTTTTTTAAAAACAACTTTTAAATATCTAACTTTCACAAAATCATATGTTGTTAAAAATTTCAAAGAACCACATACAATAGGTTCTCTGATGAAATATAGCCCCTAGCTAACCTTTTTTTCCTTCTATTAGACTGCTAAAAACAGATGAAAAGATTAAAAGAAATACAGGGAAGGGTATGATTTAGCATAATTATGAAAATTGTAATCTTCAACATGTGAGTCAGTTTAACTTATCCAACAGTTAATCTGTTATACCTACTTTCTCACCTTTAAATTCTGTTGGCAAATATATAACTGAGACAAAAGCACAAGTTCAAACTAAACCCACAATCAAGATTCTACATCTGAGAGGATCTTAAACAACATGCGGACATTAGCATAAGAATGTGCACGTAATGGGAATGAGTTAACCTGAACTTCCTCCATTTGCAACCCTATACTGAAGGCATCACCAGATTGTACTGGTGGTAGTAATTGGTGGTGGCGAGCATCACAAGCTCCTCTGCCTCTTGGAGCTTGGAATCCTTCACCATCGTATCAACAGCCGTCTGCAGCCCAGCCTCATCTACTAGTAAGGCTCTCCCAAGCATCCTCTTGCTCAGGTCAAAGGCCAAATCAGCATCACCATCATCACAAAGGGGCTTGACGAGGATATCGAAAGTCGTCCTATTTGGGAACCAACCTTCACTTGCCACTAGTTTGCCGTACCACTTCTTAGCCTCTTCAAGGTCTCCTTCATTGCAGAACCCCTTGATCAGATGATTGTAAGTAAAGCTAGTGGGTCCCAGCCCTTTGACTCCCAACTCATCAACCAAATCAACCGCCTCAAGAACCCTGCCTTCATTCACCATCCCATTTAACTTGGCATTGTAACTCCTGATATCAGGAACCAAGCCCTTGATCTTTTCAAGCATCAGCTCCCACGCCTTCTCCCCCATTGAGAACCCCTCTTTCTCATAAGCCACATCAGCAACCGTATTAAACGTCACCAAATTCGGCTCCACACCGTTATCCTTCATCTCATCCACCATGGAAATCGCCTCCTGCACCAAACCCAACTCCCCAAGCGCCTTGATCACAGAGTTGTAGGAAACAACGTCCGGCTTAACCCCCAACTCCGAAGGGTACTCGCGGAATATCTCACAAGTCCGCTCAAATTCCAGGGCATGATTAGCAGCCCCAAGAAGGGCGTCAAAAGACATGACCGTCCTCGGGCATTTTAGCTCAGGCAATTCGTCGAACAGGTTGTGCGCATGCCGAAACATCCCGGCCACCCCGTAGAGGCGCATAAGGCGCGCCGCGAAGCCTTCCTCCCTAATATTACCGTACTTCTTGTGCGATTCGAGAATGTCTTCAATGGAGGAGAAGCGCTTCTGCTCTGCCAGGCGTTTGATGATGTAATAGTAGATGCGATGCCTCTCACGAAACTGAGAGGAAGAGGCGGCTGCTCGCAGGAAAGAGGAGGCAAGCACGTCCAGGTTTGGTTCTTTGAAGAGCTTCTTGATGGTGGAAACGGGTGGTGCAGAGGGTTTGGCGGCGGCTGGAGGCGGCTGAGCTGCGGTGGCAGGCCTGGGGCACAGGTGCTTGGTTTGCCATATGCGGCGGAGTCGGCTGCAGACACTAGACATGTTTTAGGAAGCAACCCTTCACTCGCTCGACCGATTACTAGACTACTAGTCTTACTCCCTGTTACAGGAAAATAATAGTTGGGCTAGTTTTGTAATAAAGGATAAAGTGAGGGTTAAAATGTAAATTCTATTAATCGTAACAGAATATAACAGACGAGAAAGGTAGAGGGAAATTCATTCAATCTGTAAATCATTTGTTCAATTGAAGTTGTTGGTTTCTGTTGTTTACAAAGAATATTAGAACATTTTCTTTCCTATTCTTTTTATCATCTCTCTTGATATAGAAATTATGTATCAAATTAGTATCAGAGTTGTTGTCCTTGGGAGCTTAGTGATGAGATCTGAGGTGGCTCGGCTCTCGGGGCGGCCCGATCTAGGCAGGAAGCGGCCTATATTGCTTCTCGTGGGTAGTCTGGATAAGTACGAACCATCAAAGTGATGGTTCGTGACTCTCTTGTGCTCGCTTTGGGCGAGGGCGGGGCGAAAGTTGCTCGAAGCGACGAGCTACGGAGATGTGATAGCGTCCGCGGCGGAGGAAAGGGAAGAGGATAAAGAGGGTTGACGTCCAGACCCAATAAGGAGAATAAACTCGACTCTGACTTTAATTGGGTTTAACTTGAACGTGGGAAACAATGAGTACAATGAAGGGTATTTAAAGGCAAGGGGCGCGGCCAAGAACCCTAATGGGCTTGGGCCGTGGCCATGCTAATGGGCTAGCTTTCTCTTGTGACACCCCGTATTTTTGTAAGGTTATTTTGGGAATTTTGGAATTTTCCCGAGTACCCGTTTAGTACGTCGGATTTAATTCAGGTAGCTTAAGACATTCTGTAATGTGTTCTGTATCTGTAATATTTTTCTCAGTGAAATAAAATACAGACGACGTGCTTCGGATGTTTATACGCGTTCGCGTACGATAATTTTTATCCCGGGTTAATGTATTGCTCGTTCAAAAGCTGAATGGGCGGGAAAAGGCAAAAACGGCGACCGCCGTACAGTAACGGCGCCCGCCGTCGCTGGGCCCGAGGTGTCAGGTCGTCGTCTCCTACTCTGGGCTCGCCAGGGCTAGGAACGGCGACCGCCGTAGGCAAAGTTGCGGCGCCCGCCGTGATTACCCAGAGGTCATTACCCGTTGGTCGTCGGCGAGCTCTGGCCGCGCCGATGTAGCCCTGCTCGGCCTCGTCTAGGGTGATGACGATGTTCCCATTGCTTTGGCTATAAAAGGAGGTGTTGGGGGACGGGTTTTGAGCCATCCCAGCACCGAATCCCTGCCAAAATTTCGCCTCGTCGGAGTGTTAGTTTCACCGGATTTTGAAAGCTTCGTTGGTGTCGGTTGGTGGTGTTTCCAGAAGCCCTTGTGAAGCCTTTTGGTTGCCTTTGGAGGTTGGAACCCAGGCAAGGCAAAAAGGGGTCGAAACGCGCATCATTTGGGTGAGTTTTTCCCTCGTTCTGTCGTCGGAGTTCTTCACGGCGACCGTCGTGTTCTTTACGGCGCCCGCCGTGATGAATGCGGTGACCGCCGCCAGTGCCCAGAATGCCTTCGTGGCTTTGGCTTGGTCGGTTGTCGTCGTGGCGTCTTTCCTTTCGAATTCTTTCGCCGTTTTTAGATTTGTACTGTTGTTATGTCGAATCTAACTTAGGGTTCCTTTTATGGGTCGACTCGAAGGTGTTTGTGCTAGCGGAGCTATACCCGTGTCGAGCCCGGAATCTCGTCGTTGTCGTTAGGCTTGTTTCTATTCTGCGGATTAAGGCAAGTGGCGGTTCGCTCTTGCTCATCGTTTCCATATTTACATTGATTATCAGTTATTTCAATTGATTAATTAATTTGGAACGATTATTACGGTGTTCTTCTGGAAGTGATTTATAAACTGTTTTGAAAATCATATAATAGGTTGTATATCTGTTAGAACAGCGCTATTATCTGTGATCGCCTTTCAGGCCTTTATGTGGATTTATCCTGTAACTGTTATTGTGTTGTATCTGTATGGTTAGCACTGTTAGTTAGGAATGTACTCGGACTTCGTCCGGTCGTTTCTTTATAATCTGGTATCGGGGTGGCTCGTCTCCATCTGGTACTATTCTAAGATCATGATCGGTCTCTTTCACAAGTGTGTAGAGACAGGACACTTAGCTGGTGTCACAAACCTTCCGGTGTACGTCACTCTCGACGAAACGTATACTAAGATGTGTCGTCCCAATGGTGGGGTACACATATAAAAGTCTAATAATGTGATGTGTGGTTTATAAAATAAACCAGATAAGTGCTACTCGACGCACATAATTAATAAACCTTCGGCGAGTAGTGCAGCTAAGTTATAGTGTAGCTAGGAAAACTCGTCTCGACTTTGATCATAGTACGTTCTCTTTCCAATCTGGACTTGCTGTATGCGGTGAGGTTGATCGTGAACCGAAGCATCTCAGTCAACTTTTAAATCATTGTTGTATGATTCTGTAAACATTCCAGATTTGTCATAATTCCTTAAAGACTCATTTCCGTTGGAGTCTTATTTCGAGTCGATTTCTGTGAAGATTCAGTCTTCCAGAATCTTCTCTTGTGCATACCTCTTGTTATTCCAGTACGAGTATGATGGTTGACTATCGTCATCGGTTGTTATTCGAAAAACGATGAGTCTAACCTAATACGACTGCTTCGAACCATTCTGCTTTGTACCCTTGCTAGTCTATTCAAGTAGACTAACCCACGAACTTTGTTCTCTGCGTGTGGGCTGGTGTCATCCGTTCGATTCGGCACATCAGATAGAAAGTAGCTCAGAAGGATAGAAGGACTATGGAGTCGACGGTGGTTTTCGAATGTTTGAGTTATTTCGTTAATCAGGTTGAGATCCTTTGGACAATGACTTTTGTTGTAATGTATTTTATAAGACTTCCGTTGTACACTACTTTATAAGACTTTCGCTGTATTTGGTTTAAACTCTGTATTAGCCTATCCGGGAATGGGTTGTAATCCCATAACTCATGTTTCCTTGACAATGTTATGTTTCGGAATTGAATGCTTTGATCATTATGTATCACTTGCATTTCCTAAATTGTATTTAAATGGTAAAGCCTTGGGTAATCTCGGTAAGGAATACTGGGGTCACTGGCGGTAATACCTTTCCAAAAGGGTTAAGTTTTGGGGGTGTTACAGTTGTGGTATCAGAGCCAAAGGTTTTAAAACGGGTTTGGGATTTTTATATCATTTATCCGTTTTTGAAAATGCTTTTAAAGGGCTCTGAATTGTCAAAGTAAAAACAATTTCAAAACACCGTTCATAGTCGTGTCTTCTATATAGTCTGATGTAGTAAGCTTGCTTCTATGTCTAGAAAGACTAACTCCTTCCTCGTTATCCTATAGAATGGGTGCGTGCTTTTTTCTAGATAGAGGGTCGGAGGACGCCAAGACGGACCCGCCGTCGCCAGGCAGGCTAGATTTTCCGGTTCCTCAGCGATGTTTCGAGGTTGGAGGCCCGAGTAGCCCGCCCGAAGACATCAAGTATGTGATTCCCGAGTCTGTTGTCCTTACGCCTAGGGATGCAGTGGTCATTGTAGCTGCACCTGTAGAGCCACTCAGGGAGGAAGCAGTGCAGGAAGTGGGTGAGTCGTCTAGATACGCCTTAGGGCATTACGATGACGATTACCAGATAGAGATAGATCCTGTCGAGGACGAGGATCTGATCGAGATTGATCCCGAGGATGAGGATCCCATCGAAGATGATCCTAAGGAGGACCCTGAGATGGACCTGGAAGAGCAGAGCCAGGAGCCAGACAAATTGAGGCACTTGTTAGTGGACAGTCAAGAGTCGGGGGTGCAGTTTATTCCCCCCAGCCCAGAACTATCACAGGTGTCGGCTTATGCACTCATGACTAATGCTGATTGGGAGGCACTGTACACTGAGCACGATATTAGGAGGAGATCAGAGGCTAAGTTGAGAGAGATCCTTCGCCAGAGCGAAATGAGCTCTCATATGGAGCAGCAGCAACAGATGGATCAGGCGATCGCTAGCGCTCAGAGGAGGGCTGGAATAGGAGGACCTCTTATGGACGATCCTTTCTTTTCCATGACTGAGATAGGGTCTGAGTCACCAGAGCCATGTGACCCAGGACCGAGCAGGGTGCGAAACCCATCGCCAGAGCTCGATGGTGAGCCTAGTCCGATGAGACCTTGCATAGATAGCCGGTCTTAAAGGAGACGTCTTGGAGCGCCTTAGTGTGGTTTGGCGTTGCCTAGTGTCGTAGCTTCTTTTGCTAGTGTTACAGTTGTATTTGTGTTTTGTTTCAGTGTTTCGGCTAGTGTCTGTGGATTTTCTAGATTTCCGAGCAAGTTCTGTTTTGATGCTCGAAGATTTGACTCATGTGTTGCTTGTGTAAAAGTTCGAAGGTTCATCTATAAAATGCCAAGTTGATCTATTCTGAGTAATTTATTTACGTTGGTATATTGCATAATATTAATGTATTGAATGCTTGGAATTGGATCGGTAAACAGATGGTGAACCCAAGAAGCACGAGGAACTCGACTCGAGCCGGTGGTGGGACTAGCCAAGATCCTAGGCCAGCAGGAAGAGGTGTTCAGGATGAGCACGAGTCAGAGTCTCGCGTTCAGCATAGGCGTGAAGGTCAGGATCAGACCCAAGCGTCGGCGCTGTTTGATGCCGCAGCTGTTGAGGCGATTCGCGGGATTGTGATGCAGGCAATTGCAGATGTATTGAGACCCAGTGCGCCTCAAGCGCAAGAAGTGCATACTTACCCAGCGGTTCCTGATGTTGTGGAGTCCGGAAACCCTGTGGTTCAGGAGAATGTCGTCAGGGCTAGAGACAGCTATGGTCGCGCTCTTAAGACCATCACTTCCATGAGGCCCGATTGCTATAACGGGAAAGGGGAGCCAGTAGCAGTGACTCATTGGTTCTCCCATATGGAGAGGTTGTTTCGGAACGTGGAGTGTACTGAGGCCGAGAAGGTCCATATCGCTTCTCTTCAGTTGAAGGAGGAGGCTAGCGAGTGGTGGGAGAGCACAGGTTTGGCAGAGAGCCCAGTGTTGACTTGGTCGATGTTCAAGACCAAGATGGTTGATCGCTTTTTCTCTCGTGCTATGAGAGAGGAGAAGCATAAAGAGTTCTTGCACCCAAAGACGGATGGTCTGAAAGTGACCGAGTTGGCATCTAAGTTCAATCATCTTTTACAGTACGCTCCTGCCGAGATTACCAGCGAGGCCCAAAAGATCTGGTACTTCCACGAGTGGATGAGCCCGGATATCAAGCCGTTAATGGTGCACCACACATGCTCTACCTTGGAGCAGTATGTGGATTATGCCTATAAGCTGGAGGTAACTCTAGAGGAGTCGACCAAGAGGCGCAACCGACAGAAGTCGATGCAGAACCAGAAACAGGGAGGTGGCTTTAAGCGCCCTGCGCCACGGTCTAACTTTGCCAAGTCTGGCCGAGCTAAGACGGAGATGACGCATGGAGGATCGACTCAGTAGTCAGGGCAGACCAGGAGTTCAGTTCAGTGCTATAACTGTGGCGTTGCTGGCCACAAGAGCAATGAGTGTCAGAAGGAGAAGAGATCGTGCTTTGGGTGTGGACATGATGGTCATCTGCAGAAGTTCTGCAAGCAGGGGAAGCAAAAGGGAGTAGAGTCACAGCAGGGGTCGGTCAACCAGAGTAATCGGCCCAGGTTCAAGCCAGCTGAGGCTCCGAGCCCATCAGTACAGACTACCGCTCAGAACAGGAGAAAAGCCCCAGCTGTTTCTGGAAGTCAGGGCCAACGCTTGTATGAGATGCGTGAGGCTGATGGACCCAATTCTCCGATTGCCCAAGGTACTTTATACCTTCACTCTACTTCAGTATGCATTCTATTTGATTCTGGTGCTATGCATTCCTTTATTTCGGATAGCTATGTTAGCAAGTTAGACTTAGTGTGCAACGATTCGTGCGACCCTTTCGTCGTTAGTCTTCCTAATGGAGAACGTTTGGTGGGAACCAAGCACCTATCCGACTTTCCGATTACCATTCAGGGTAAAGAGTTTGAGGCAGATTTGATCTGTATAGCCATGGCTCCATACGACATTATCCTCGGTATGGATTGGCTGACGCGTCACAAGGCGGTGATCGACTTCAGTTCAAGAACGGTGACGGTGTCATCTGGGGGCCAGTTCGTGTGCAAGTTCAAAGGTCAGAATGACGCTGATAACGGCAAGCTGATCAATGCGATGGCTGCGTTTAAGCTACTACGACAAGGATGTGTCGGGTACCTTTGCTACTTGGATTCGCCCGCGAAGGATGGACCTGAGGTTCTTGATATTCCTGTGGTTAGGGAGTTTTCAGATGTCTTTCCGGAAGAAATTCCTGGATTACCCCCGAACTGTGACGTAGAGTTTTCAATTGATCTTGAGCCTGGTACGACGCCGATTTCCAAATCACCGTATCGGATGGCTCCAGCTGAGATGCAAGAATTGAAGAATCAACTTGAAGATTTTCTTTACAAAGGTTATGTCAGGCCGAGTGCATCGCCGTGGGGTGCTCCGGTATTATTCGTCAAAAAGAAGGACGGATCGTTCCGACTTTGTATCGACTACCGAGAGTTGAACAAGGTGACGATCAAGAACAAGTATCCTCTGCCTAGGATTGATGACTTGTTGGACCAGTTGCAGGGAGCAAAGGTTTTCTCCAAGATCGACCTGAGATCGGGTTATCACCAGCTCAGAATTCGTGAGCAGGACATTCCTAGAACTGCGTTTAGGACCAGATATGGTCATTACGAGTTCGTAGTGATGCCTTTTGGGCTTGCAAATGCTCCAGCTGTCTTTATGGATTTGATGAATCGATGTTTTCACCAGTACTTGGACAAGTTCGTAGTGGTCTTCATAGACGACATTCTGATCTACTCTCCGAGTGAAGAAGTCCACGAGGAACATCTGCGGATTGCTTTGTCAATCCTTAGACAACATCAGCTTTATGCTAAACTGTCCAAGTGTGAATTCTGGATGAAAGAGGTGGCTTTCTTAGGCCACGTGATCAATGAAAATGGGGTTATGGTTGATCCCCAAAAGATTGAAGCGGTGGCTAATTGGACACAGCCCCAGAATGTGAAGGAAGTACGCAGTTTTCTTGGACTTGTCGGGTATTACAGAAGGTTCGTAGAAGGATTTTCAAAGATCGCTCTACCTATGACCAATCTGCTCCGCAAGGTTCACGAGAAGTTTGTCTGGAATGACAAGTGCGAGGCCAATTTCCAGAAGTTGAAGCAACGACTGACCTCGGCACCCGTGTTAGCACTCCCAGAGGGGAATGACGATTATGTGGTCTATAGTGATGCTTCAAAGTGTGGTCTTGGTTGTGTTTTGATGCAGAGGGGCAGAGTCATTGCTTATGCATCCAGGCAACTCAAGACGTACGAAGAAAACTATCCGACACATGATCTTGAGCTAGCAGCGGTTGTCTTTACGCTGAAGATTTGGAGGCATTACCTCTACGGTATAAGATGTCAATTCTTTACTGACCACAAAAGTCTCAAGTATATATTTACTCAAAAGGAGCTAAATATGAGACAACGCCGCTGGCTAGAGTTGCTCAAGGACTATGACATGGAGTTGTTGTATCATCCGGGCAAGGCTAATGTAGTAGCTGATGCACTGAGCCGGAAGACAACGCACGAGACTGTAGTTGCTCTACTTACTGCTCAGACCAAGCTAAACCAAGAGTCATGCGACGTTGAAGTCCTGTATGATCAGCGTAGATGTTACCTGAGTATGCTGGAAATTCAGGCTACACTGCTGGATCAGATCAAAGAAAAGCAAGTCGATGACATCATCTTGGTGAAGTTAAGCAGTGAAGTGATGGACGGGAAAGCTCCCAGTTTTGTGGTTCAGGATGATGGATCACTTTGGTTTCAGGATCGGATCTGTGTGCCAGACACAGAGAGTCTTTGTCAGTTGGTGATGAGAGAAGCTCATTCATCTGCTTATTCTGTGCATCCTGGTTCTAGCAAGATGTACAAGGATCTCAGGAAGAAGTTTTGGTGGCCAAACATGAAGTGGGATGTAGCAGACTTTGTGGAAAAGTGCTTAACTTGCCAGAAGGTCAAGATCGAACACCGCAGGCCAGGTGGTGAGTTGCTACATCTCCCAATGCCAGAATGGAAATGGGAGGACATCGCCATGGACTTCGTCACTGTGCTACCCAAGACTCGAAGTCAGAGAGATGCTATCTGGGTAATCGTGGATCGGCTTACGAAGAGTGCTCATTTCATAGCCATCAAGACCACATGGGAAACCCAGAAGTTAACAGAGGTCTATCAGAAGGAGATTGTCCGTTTACACGGTATCCCTAAAACCATCGTATCGGATCGAGATGGCCGTTTCATGTCAAGATTCTGGCAAGAACTTCATAAGGCCATGGGGACCGAGTTAAGGTTCAGTATGGCTTTTCATCCTCAGACAGATGGCCAGTCTGAAAGGACCATCCAGACTCTAGAGGATATGCTTAGAGCTTGTGTGCTCAATCGTCCGACTAGTTGGGAGGACAACTTGAGTCTGATTGAGTTCACATACAACAATAGCTGGCATGCTACAATCAAGATGGCTCCGTTTGAAGCTTTGTACGGTCACAGATGCAGATCTCCGATTTGTTGGGACGATAACGCCGACAAGATTCTGCTTGGACCAGAGTTGGTCGAGAGGACAGCTGCAGATATTGCTTTGATCAGGCAGAGAATGTTGACTGCTCAGAGTCGACAGAAATCTTACGCAGATAAGAAGCGTAGGAATGTCGAGTTCAAGGTTGGCGACAAGGTCTTCGTCAAGGTGTCGCCTTCCAAAGGAGTTTTCAGGTTTGGTAAGTGTGGGAAGCTTAACCCTCGCTACGTGGGACCATTCGAGATTCTGGATAGAGTGGGATCTCTAGCGTACCGCTTGGCATTGCCGCCATCGGCTCATCCAGTGCATAATGTGTTCCACGTCTCTTTGCTCAGGAAGTATGTACCAGATGAGTCTCATGTGCTGAGTTATGAGGACATCGAGATTCAAGCTAATGGTACTTATGAAGAGTTACCCGTGCGCATTTTGGAGCGTCGGGAGAAGCGTTTGCACAACAAGATCGTGCCGTTGGTACGAGTGATGTGGTCCAAGTCAGGGACCGAATAAGTTACTTGGGAGACGTGGGAAACCGAGTCAGATATGCTCATGCATTTTCTCGAGTTATTTTCGGCCAAAGTTTCGGGGTCGAAACTTCTTTTAAGGGAAGGAGATGTGATACCCCGTATTTTTGTAAGGTTATTTTGGGAATTTTGGAATTTTCTCGAGTACCCGTTTAGTACGTCGGATTTAATTCAGGTAGCTTGAGACATTCTGTAATGTGCTCTGTATCTGTAATATTTTTCTCAGTGAAATAAAATACAGACGACGTGCTTCGGATGTTTATACGCGTTCGCGTACGATAATTTTTATCCCGGGTTAATGTCTTGCTCGTTCAAAAGCTGAATGGGCAGGAAAAGGCAAAAACGGCGACCGTCGTACAGTAACGGCGACCGCCATCGCTGGGCCCGAGGTGTCAGGCCGTCGTCTCCTACTCTGGGCTCGCCAGGGCTAGGAACGGCGACCGCCGTAATTACGGCGCCCGCCGTAGGCAAAGTTGCGGCGCCCGCCGTGATTACCCAGAGGTCATTACCCGTTGGTCGTCGGCGAGCTCTGGCCGCGCCGATGTAGCCCTGCTCGGCCTCGTCTAGGGTGATGACGATGTTCCCATTGCTTTGGCTATAAAAGGAGGTGTTGGGGGAAGGGTTTTGAGCCATCCCAGCACCGAATCCCTGCCAAAATTTCGCCTCGTCGGAGTGTTAGTTTCGCCGGATTTCGGAAGCTTCGTTGGTGTCGGTTGGTGGTGTTTCCAGAAGTCCTTGTGAAGCCTTTTGGTTGCCTTTGGAGGTTGGAACCCAGGCAAGGCAAAAAGGGGTCGAAACGCGCATCATTTGGGTGAGTTTTTCCCTCGTTCTGTCATCGGAGTTCTTCACGGCGACCGTCGTGTTCTTTACGCCGCCCGCCGTGATGAATGCGGTGACCGCCGCCAAGAACGAGTACCGCCGCCAGTGCCCAGAATGCCTTCGTGGCTTTGGCTTGGTCGGTTGTCATCGTGGTGTCTTTCCTTTCGAATTCTTTCGCCGTTTTTAGATTCGTACTGTTGTTATGTCGGATCTAACTTAGGGTTCCTTTTATGGATTGACTCGAAGGTGTTTGTGCTAGCGGAGCTATACCCGTGTCGAGCCCGGAATCTCGTCGTTGTCGTTAGGCTTGTTTCTATTCTGTGGATTAAGGCAAGTGGCGGTTCGCTCTTGCTCATCGTTTCCATATTTACATTGATTATCAGTTATTTCAATTGATTAATTAATTTGGAACGATTATTACGGTGTTCTTCTGGAAGTGATTTATAAACTGTTTTGAAAATCATATAATAGGTTGTATATCTGTTAGAACAACGCTATTATCTGCGATCGTCTTTCGGGCCTTTATGTGGATTTATCCTGTAACTGTTATTGTGCTGTATTTGTGTGGTTAGCACTGTTAGTTAGGAATGTACTCGGACTTCGTTCAGTCGTTTCTTTATAATCTGGTATCGGGGTGGCTCGTCTCCATCTGGTACTATTCTAAGATCATGATCGGTCTCTTTCACAAGTGTGTAGAGACAGGACACTTAGCTGGTGTCACAAACCTTCCGGTGTACGTCACTCTCGACGAAACGTATACTAAGATGTGTCGTCCCAATGGTAGGGTACACATGTAAAAGTCTAATAATGTGATGTGTGGTTTGTAATATAAACCAGATAAGTGCTACTCGATGCACATAATTAATAAACCTTCGGCGAGTAGTGCAGCTAGGAAAACTCGTCTCGACTTTGATCATAGTACGTTCTCTTTCCAATCTGGACTCGCTGTATGCGGTGAGTTTGGTCGTGAACCGAAGCATCTCAGTCAACTTTTAAATCATTGTTGTATGATTCTGTAAACATTCCAGATTTGTCATAATTCCTTAAAGACTCATTTCCGTTGGAGTCTTATTTTGAGTCGATTTCTGTGAAGATTCAGTCTTCCAGAATCTTCTCTTGTGCATACCTCTTGTTTATTCCAGTACGAGTATGATGGTTGACTATCGCCATCGGTTGTTATTCGAAAAACGATGAGTCTAACCTAATACGACTGCTTCTTACCATTCTGCTTTGTACCCTTGCTAGTCTATTCAAGTAGACTAACCCACGAACTTTGTTCTCTGCATGTGGGCTGGTGTCATCCGTTCGATTCGGCACATCAGATAGAAAGTAGCTCAGAAGGATAGAAGGACTATGGAGTCGACGGTGGTTTTCGAATGTTTGAGTTATTTCGTTAATCAGGTTGAGATCCTTTGGACAATGACTTTTGTTGTAATGTATTTTATAAGACTTCCGTTGTACACTACTTTATAAGACTTTCGCTGTATTTGGTTTAAACTCTGTATTAGCCTATCCGGGAATGGGTTGTAATCCCATAACTCATGTTTCCTTGACAATGTTATGTTTCGGAATTGAATGCTTTGATCATTATGTATCACTTGCATTTCCTAAATTGTATTTAAATGGTAAAGCCTTGGGTGATCTCGGTAAGGAACACTGGGGTCACTGGCGGTAATACCTTTCCAAAATGGTTAAGTTTTGGGGGTGTTACAGTTGTGGTATCAGAGCCAAAAGTTTTTAAACGGGTTTGGGATTTTTATATCATTTATCCGTTTTTGAAAATGCTTTTAAAGGGCTCTGAATTTTCAAAGTAAAAAGAATTTCAAAACACCGTTCATAGTCGTGTCTTCTATATAGTCTGATGTAATAAGCTTGCTTCTATGTCTAGAAAGACTAACTCCTTCCTCGTTATCCTGTAGAATGGGTGCGTGCTTTTCTCTAGATAGAGGGTCGGAGGACGCCAAGACGGACCCGCCGTCGCCAGGCAGGCTAGATTTTTCGGTTCCTCAGCGATGTTTCGAGGTTGGAGGCCCGAGTAGCCCGCCCGAAGACATCAAGTATGTGATTCCCGAGTCTGTTGTCCTTATGCCTAGGGATGCAGTGGTCATTGTAGCTGCACATGTAGAGCCACTCAGGAAGGAAGCAGTGCAGGAAGTGGGTGAGTCGTCTAGATACGCCTTAGGGCATTACGATGACGATTACCAGATAGAGATAGATCCTGTCGAGGACGAGGATCTGATCGAGATTGATCCCGAAGATGAGGATCCCATCGAAGATAATCCTGAGGAGGACCCCAAGATGGACCTGGAAGAGCAGAGCCAGGAGCCAGACAAATTGAGGCACTTGTTAGTGGACAGTCAGGAGCCGGGGGTGCAGTTTATTCCCCCAGCCCAGAACTATCACCAGTGTCGGCTTATGCACTCATGACTGATGTTGATTGGGAGGCACTGTACACTGAGCACGATATTAGGAGGAGATCAGAGGCTGAGTTGAGAGAGATCCTTCGCTAGAGCGAAATGAGCTCTCATATGGAGCAGCAGCAGCAGATGGATCAGGCGATCGCTAGCGCTCAGAGGAGGGCTGGAATAGGAGGATTTCTTATGGACGATCCTTTCTTTTCCACGACTGAGATAGGGTCTGAGTCACCAGAGCCATGTGACCCAGGACCGAGCAGGGTGCGAAACCCATCGCCAGAGCTCGATGGTGAGCCTAGTCCGATGAGACCTTGCATGGATAGCCGGTCTTAAAGGAGACGTCTTGGAGCGCCTTAGTGTGGTTTGGCGTTGCCTAGTGTCGTAGCTTCTTTTGCTAGTGTTTCAGTTGTGTTTGTGTTTTGTTTCAGTGTTTCGGCCAATGTCTGTGGATTTTCTAGATTTTCGAGCAAGTTCTGTTTTGATGCTCGAAGATTTGACTCATGTGTTGCTTGTGTAAAAGTTCGAAGGTTCATCTATAAAATGCCAAGTTGATCTATTCTGAGTAATTTATTTACATTGGTATATTGCATAAGTATATTGCATAATATTAATGTATTGAATGCTTGGAATTGGATCGTTAAACAGATGGTGAACCCAAGAAGCACGAGGAACTCGACTCGAGCCGGTGGTGGGACTAGCCAAGATCCTAGGCCAGCAGGAAGAGGTGTTCAGGATGAGCACGAGTCAGAGTCTCGCGTTCAGCATAGGCGTGAAGGTCAGGATCAGACCCAAGCGCCGGCGCTGTTTGATGCCGCAGCTGTTGAGGCGATTCGCGGGATTGTGATGCAGGCAATTGCAGATGTATTGAGACCCAGTGCGCCTCAAGTGCAAGAAGTGCCTACTCACCCAGCGGTTCCTGATGCTGTGGAGTCCGGAAACTCTGTGGTTCAGGAGAATGCCGTCAGGGCTAGAGACAGCTATGGTAGCGCTCTTAAGACCATCACTTCCATGAGGCCCGATTGCTATAACGGGAAAGGGGAGCCAGTAGCAGTGACTCATTGGTTCTCTCATATGGAGAGGCTGTTTCGGAACGTGGAGTGTACTGAGGCCGAGAAGGTCCATATCGCTTCTCTTCAGCTGAAGGAAACCCAGAAGTTAGCAGAGGTCTATCAGAAGGAGATTGTCCGTTTACATGGTATCCCTAAAACCATCGTATCGGATCGAGATGGCCGTTTCATGTCAAGGTTCTAGCAAGAACTTTATAAGGCCATGGGGACCGAGTTAAGGTTCAGTATGGCTTTTCATCCTCAGACAGATGGCCAGTCTGAAAGGACCATCCAGACTCTAGAGGATATGCTTAGAGCTTGTGTGCTCGATCGTCCGACTAGCTGGGAGGACAGCTTGAGTCTGATTGAGTTCACATACAACAATAGCTGGCATGCTACAATCAAGATGGCTCCGTTTGAAGCTTTGTACGGTCGCAGATGCAGATCTCCGATTTGTTGGGACGATAACGCCGACAAGATTCTGCTTGGACCAGAGTTGGTCGAGAGGACAGTTGCAGATATTGCTTTGATCAGGCAGAGAATGTTGACTGCTCAGAGTCGACAAAAATCTTACGCAGATAAGAAGCGTAGGAATGTCGAGTTCAAGGTTGGCGACAAGGTCTTCGTCAAGGTGTCGCTTCCAAAGGAGTTTTCAGGTTTGGTAAGCGTGGGAAGCTTAACCCCTCGCTACGTGGAACCATTCGAGATTCTGGATAGAGTGGGATCTCTAGCGTACCGCTTGGCGTTTGCCGCCATCGGCTCATCCAGTGCATAATGTGTTCCACGTCTCTTTGCTCAGGAAGTATGTGCCAGATGAGTCTCATGTGCTGAGTTATAAGGACATCGAGATTCAAGCTAATGGTACTTATGAAGAGTTGACCGTGCGCATTTTGGAGCATCGGGAGAAGCGTTTGCACAACAAGATTGTGCCGTTGGTACGAGTGCTGTGGTCCAAGTCAGGGACCGAATAAGTTACTTGGGAGACGTGGGAAACCGAGTCAGATATGCTCAGGCGTTTTCCCGAGTTATTTTCGGCCTAAGTTTCGGGGTCGAAACTTCTTTTAAGGGGGGGAGATGTGATACCCGTATTTTTGTAAGGTTATTTGGGAATTTTGGAATTTTCCCGAGTACCCGTTAGTACGTCGGATTTAATTCAGGTAGCTTGAGACATTCTGTAATGTGCTCTTATCTGTAATATTTTCTCAGTGGAATAAATACAGACGACGTGCTTCAGATGTTTATACGCGTTCGCATACGATAATTTTTATCCCGGGTTAATGTCTTGCTCGTTCAAAAGCTGAATGGGCGGGAAAAGGCAAAAACGGCGACCGCCGTACAGTAACGGCACCCGCCGTCGCTGGGCCCGAGGTGTCAGGCCGTCTTCTCCTACTCTGGGCTCGCCAAGGCTAGGAACGGCGACCGCCGTAATTACGGCGCCCTCCGCGGCCCGCCGTAGGCAAAGTTGCGGCAACCACCGTGATTACCAGAGGTCATACCCGTTGGTCGTCGGCGAGCTTTGGCCGCGCCGATGTAGCCCTGCTCGACCTCGTCTAGGGTGACGATGTTCCCATTGCTTTGGCTAAAAGGAGGTGTTAGGGGAAGGGTTTTGAGCCATCCCAGCACCGAATCCCTGCTAAAAATTTCGCCTCGTCGAGTGTTAGTTTCGCCGGATTTCGGAAGTTTCGTTGGTGTCGGTTGGTGGTGTTTCCAGAAGCCCTTGTGAAGCCTTTGGTTGCCTTTGGAGGTTGGAACCCAGGCAAGGCAAAAAGGGGTCGAAACGTGCATCATTTGGGTGAGTTTTTCCTCGTTCTGTCGTCGGAGTTCTTCACGGCGACCGCCGTGTTCTTTACGGCGCCCGCCGTGATGAATGCGGCGACCGCCGCCAAGAACGGCGACCGCCACGAGTGCCCAGAATGCCTTCGTGGCTTTGGCTTGGTCGGTTGTCGTCGTGGCGTCTTCCTTTCGAATTCTTTCGCCGTTTTTAGATTCGTACTGTTGTTATGTCGGATCTAACTTAGGGTTCCTTTTATGGGTCGACTCGAGGTGTTTGTGCTAGCGGAGCTATACCGTGTCGAGCCCGGAATCTCGTCGTTGTCATTAGGCTTGTTTCTATTTTGCGGATTAAGGCAAGTGGTTGTTCGCTCTTGCTCATCGTTTCCATATTTACATTGATTATCAGTTATTTCAATTGATTAATTAATTTGGAACGATTATTACGGTGTTCTCTGGAAGTGATTTATAAACTGTTTTGAAAATCATATAATAGGTTTTATATCTGTTAGAACATCGCTATTATCTGTGATCGCCTTTCGGGCCTTTATGTGATTTATCCTGTAACTGTTATTGTGTTGTATCTGTTAGTTAGGAATGTACTCGGACTTCGTCCGGTCGTTTCTTTATAATCTGGTATCAGGGTGGCTCGTCTCATCTGGTACTATTCTAAGATCATGATCGGTCTCTTTCACAAGTGTGTAGAGACAGGATACTTAGCTGGTGTCACAAACCTTTCGGTGTATGTCACTCTCGACGAAACGTATACTAAGATGTGTCGTCCCAATGGGGGGGTACACATGTAAAATTCTAATAATGTGATGTGTGGTTTGTAATATAAACCAGATAAGTGCTACTCGACGCATATAATTAATAAACCTTCGGCGAGTAGTGCAGCTAGGAAAACTCGTCTCGACTTTGATCATAGTACGTTCTCTTTCCAATCTAGACTCGTTGTATGCGGTGAGGTGGTCGTGAACCGAAGCATCTCAGTCAACTTTTAAATCATTGTTGTTGATTCTGTAAACATTCCAGATTTGTCATAATCCTACAGACTCATTTCGTTGGAGTCTTATTTCGAGTCGATTTCTGTGAAGTTTCAGTCTTCCAGAATCTTCTCTTGTGCATACCTCTTGTTTATTCCAGTAGGAGTATGACGGTTGACTATCGTCATCGGTGTTATTCAAAAAGCGATGAGTCTAACCTAATACGACTGCTTCGAAACCATTCTGCTTGTATCCTTGCTAGTCTATTCAAGTAGACTAACCCACGAACTTTGTTCTCTGCATGTGGGCTGGTGTCATCCGTTCGATTCGGCACATCAGATAGAAAGTAGCTCAGAAGGATAGAAGGACTATGGAGTCGATGGTGGTTTTCGAATGTT
>WOAB01000801.1:0-37347 GCA_027886185.1 Rheum nobile
ATATTTATGTACACACAATATAAAACATAAGAACAAATAAGTGATAAAAAATGAAAACACAACGAGAAATTATGCACACAAAGCACACAAACAAATATTTATGCACACACAATATAAAACCACACACACAAATGACAATAAATGCACACATAGAATTAATTTTCATATTTAAATGAATATAGCATACAACATATGCACATGCAAGTGACATTAAAATGCACACACAAGTGACAATAAAATGCACACATAATATTTATTTTCTTATATAAATGAATATAATAACACGCACATGGTATAATACATATGAAAACTAAGAGATAGTTCTCATAATACTAAAGGAACACGCCTAGAAAACACGCACACACAAGTGAGAATAACTGCACATAGTGATCTTTTTCTTAAATATAAACGTACACATAGTATCAAAGGCACACACAAGTTTTAGTAATGCACACACAAGTAAATTTTATGTACACACAATATAAACATAAGAACAAATAAGTAATAAAAATGAAACCCAACGAGATTTATACACACATAAGCACACACAAACAAATATATATGCACACACCATAAAAACATCACACACACAAATGAGAATAATGCACACATAGAATTAATTTTCGTAATTAATAAGTGAACATATAGCATAAAACATATGCACACACAAGTGACGTTAAATGCACACACAAGCCAATATTTATGCACACACAAGTGACAATAAAATGCACGCTTAACTTCGGAGTTCTGATGGATCCGTGCATTAGTGCTGGTATGATCGCACCCGTCAACTCTACTCGCCATTTATTTCTTCTACCTTCTCGATCCCAACTTCAAACCTTCGTAACTTTCTGGACGGGTGCCCGTTTCGCGCGTATAATATGTCAAAAGGAAGCTCTCTCCATTATCTACGCAACCCATGGGAGAAACGCCATAGGACAAATCAAGTGGACCAACTCTTGTGCAAAATACGGAAAACAAAATGACAAAAATGATAAAAAGAGGGGTGGCAACACGAGGACTTCCAGGAGGTCACCCATCCTAGTACTACTCTCGCCCAAGCACGCTTAACTTCGGAGTTTTGATGGGATCCGGTGCATAAGTGCTGGTATGATCGCACCCGTCAACTCTACTCGCCATTTATTTCTTCTACCTTCTCGATCCCAACTTCAAACCTTCGTAACTTTCTGGACGGGTGCCCGTTTCGCGCGTATAATATGTCAAAAGGAAGCTCTCTCCGTTATCTACGCAACCCATGGGAGAAACGCCATAGGACAAATCAAGTGGACCAACTCTTGTGCAAAATACGGAAAACAAATTGACAAAAACGATAAAAAGAGGGGTGCAACACGAGGACTTCCCAGGAGGTCACCCATCCTAGTACTACTCTCGCCCAAGCACGCTTAACTTCGGAGTTCTGATGGGATCCGGTGCATTAGTGCTGGTATGATCGCACCCGTCAACTCTACTCGCCATTTATTTCTTCTACCTTCTCGATCCCAACTTCAAACCTTCGTAACTTTCTACACGGGTGCCCGTTTCGCGCGTATAATATGTCAATAGAAAGATCTCTCCGTTATCTAAGCAACCCATGGGAGAAACTCCATAGGACAAATCAAGTGGACCAACTCTTGTGCAAAATACGGAAACAAAATGACGAAAACGATAAAAAGAGGGGTGCAACACGAGGACTTCCCAGGAGGTCACCCATCCTAGTACTCTCTCGCCCAAGCAAGCTTAACTTCGGAGTTCTGATGGGATCCGGTGCATTAGTGCTGGTATGATCGCACCCGTCAACTCTACTCGCCATTTATTTCTTCTACCTTCTCGATCCCAACTTCAAACCTTCGTAACTTTCTGGACGGGTGCCCGTTTTGCGCGTATAATATGTCAAAAGGAAGCTCTCTCCGTTATCTACGCAACCCATGGGAGAAACGCCATAGACAAATCAAGTGGACCAACTCTTGTGCAAAATACGGAAAACAAAATGACAAAACGATAAAAAGAGGGGTGCAACACGAGGACTTCCCAGGAGGTCACCCATCCTAGTACTACTCTCGCCCAAGCACGCTTAACTTCGGAGTTCTGATGGGATCCGGTGCATTAGTGCTGGTATGATCGCACCCGTCAACTCTACTCGCTATTTATTTCTTCTACCTTCTCGATCCCAACTTCAAACCTTCGTAACTTTCTACACGGGTGCCCGTTTCGCGCGTATAATATGTCAATAGAAAGTTCTCTCTCCGTTATCTACGCAACCCATGGGAGAAACTCCATAGGACAAATCAAGTGGACCAACTCTTGTGCAAAATACGGAAAACAAAATGACAAAAATGATAAAAAGAGGGGTGCAACACGAGGACTTCCCAGGAGATCACCCATCCTAGTACTACTCTCGCCCAAGCACGCTTAACTTCGGAGTTCTGATGGGATCCGGTGCATTAGTGCTGGTATGATCGCACCCGTCAACTCTACTCGCCATTTATTTCTTCTACCTTCTCGATCCCAACTTCAAACATTCGTAACTTTCTGGACGGGTGCCCGTTTCGCGCGTATAATATGTCAAAAGGAAGCTCTCTCTGTTATCTACGCAACCCATGGGAGAAACGTCACAGGACAAATCAAGTGGACCAACGCTTGTGCAAAATACGGAAAACAAAATGACGAAAACGATAAAAAGAGGGGTGCAACACGAGGACTTCCCAGGAGGTCACCCATCCTAGTACTACTCTCGCCCAAGCACGCTTAACTTCGGAGTTCTGATGGGATCCGGTGCATTAGTGCTGGTATGATCGCACCCGTCAACTCTACTCGCCATTTATTTTTCTACCTTCTCGATCCCAACTTCAAACCTTCGTAACTTTCTGACGGGTGCCCGTTTCGCGCGTATAATATGTCAAAAGGAAGCTCTCTCCGTTATCTACGCAACCCATGGGAGAAACGCCATAGGACAAATCAAGTGGACCAACTCTTGTGCAAAATACGGAAAACAAAATGACAAAAACGATAAAAAGAGGGGTGCAACACGAGGACTTCCCAGGAGGTCACCCATCCTAGTACTACTCTCGCCCAAGCACGCTTAACTTCGGAGTTCTGATGGGATCCGGTGCATTAGTGTTGGTATGATCGCACCCGTCAACTCTACTCGCCATTTATTTCTTCTACCTTCTCGATCCCAACTTCAAACTTTCTGCACGGGTGCCCGTTTCGCGCGTATAATAAGTCAAAAGAAAGCTCTCTCTGTTATCTACGCAACCCATGGGAGAAACGCCATAGGACAAATCAAGTGGACCAACTCTTGTGCAAAATACGGAAAACAAAATGACAAAACGATAAAAAGAGGGGTGCAACACGAGGACTTCCCAGGAGGTCACCCATCCTAGTACTACTCTCGCCCAAGCACGCTTAACTTCGGAGTTCTGATGGGATCCGGTGCATTAGTGCTGGTATGATCGCACCCGTCAACTCTACTCGCCATTTATTTCTTCTACCTTCTCGATCCCAACTTCAAACCTTCGTAACTTTCTGCACGGGTGCCCGTTTCGCGCGTATAATATGTCAAAAGAAAGCTCTCTCCGTTATCTACGCAACCCATGGGAGAAACGCCATAGGACAAATCAAGTGGACCAACTCTTGTGCAAAATACGGAAAACAAAATGACAAAAACGATAAAAAGAGGGGTGCAACACGAGGACTTCCCAGAGGTCACCCATCCTAGTACTCCTCTCGCCCAAGCACTTAACTTCGGAGTTCTGATGGGATCCGGTGCATTAGTGCTGGTATGATCGCACCCGTCAACTCTACTCGCCATTTATTTCTTCTACCTTCTCGATCCCAACTTCAAACCTTCGTAACTTTCTGCACGGGTGCCCGTTTCGCGCGTATAATATGTCAAAAGAAAGCTCTCTCTGTTATCTACGCAACCCATGGGAGAAACGCCATAGGACAAATCAAGTGGACCAACTCTTGTGCAAAATACGGAAAACAAAATGACGAAAACGATAAAAAGAGGGTGCAACACGAGGACTTCCCAGGAGGTCACCCATCCTAGTACTACTCTCGCCCAAGCACGCTTAACTTCGGAGTTCTGATGGATCCGGTGCATTAGTGCTGGTATGATCGCACCCGTCAACTCTACTCGCCATTTATTTCTTCTACCTTCTCGATCCCAACTTCAAACCTTCGTAACTTTCTGGACGGGTGCCCGTTTCGCGCGTATAATATGTCAAAAGGAAGCTCTCTCTGTTATCTACGCAAACCCATGGGAGGAAACGCCATAGGACAAATCAAGTGACCAACTCTTGTGCAAACTACGGAAAACAAATGACAAAACGATTAAAAAGAGGGGTGCAACACGAGGACTTCACAGGAGCCGTCACCCATCCTAGTACTACTCTCGCCAAGCACGCTTAACTTCGGAGTTCTGATGGGATCCGGTGCATTAGTGCTGGTATGATCGCACCCGTCAACTCTACTCGCCATTATTTCTTCTACCCTTCTCGATCCCAACTTCAAACCTTCGTAACTTTCTGTACGGGTGCCCGTTTCGCGCGTATAATATGTCAAATGAAAGCTCTCTCCGTTATCTACGCAACCATGGGAGAAGAAACTCCATAGGAAAATCAATGGGAGCCAAATCTTGTGCAAAATACGAAAACAAAATGACAAAACGATAAAAAGAGGGGTGCAACACGAGGACTTCCCAGAGGTCACCCATCCTAGTACTACTCTCGCCCAAGCACGCTTAACTTCGGAGTTTGATGGGATCCGGTGCATTAGTGCTGGTATGATCGCACCCCGTCAACTCTACTCGCCATTTATTCTTCTACCTTCTCGATCCCAACTTCAAACCTTCGTAACTTTCTGGACGGGTGCCCGTTTCGCGCGTATAATATGTCAAAAGAAGCTCTCTCCGTTATCTACGCAACCCATGGGAGAAACGCCATAGGACAAATCAAGTGGACCAACTCTTGTGCAAAATACGGAAAACAAAATGACAAAAATATAAAAAGAGGGGTGCAACACGGAGGACCTTCCCAGAAGAGGTCACCCATCCTATTACTACTCCGCCCAAGCACGCCTTAACTTCGGAGTTCTGATGGGATCCGGTGCATTAGTGTCTGGTATGATCGCACCCGTCAACTCTACTCGCCATTTATTCTTTACCCTCTCGATCCCAACTTCAAACTTCGTAACTTTCTGCACGGGTGCCCGTTCGCGCGTATAATATGTCAAATGAAAGCTCTCTACGTTATCTCGCAACCCATGGGACGAAACGCCATAGGTAAATCAAGTGGAGCCAACGATTTGTAAAATACTGAAAAAAAATGACGAAAACGATAAAAAGAGGGTGAAACACGAGGAACTACCCAGGAGGTCACCCATCCTAGTATACTCTCGCCCAAGCAAGCTTAACTTCGGAGTTCTGATGGGATCCGGTGCATTAGTGCTGGTATGATCGCAACCGTCAACTCTACTCGCCATTTATTTCTTCTACCTCCTCGATCCCAACTTCAAACCTTCGTTACTTTCTTACCGGGTGCCCGTTTCGCGCGTATAATATGTCAAAAGGAAGCTCTCTCCCTTATCTACGCAAACCCATGGGAGAAACGCCATAGGACAAATCAAGTGGACAACTCTTGTGCAAAATACGGAAACAAATGACAAAACTGATAAAAAAGAGGGGTGCAACACGAGGACTTCCCAGGAGGTCACCCATCCTAGTACTACTCTCGCCCAAGCACGCTTAACTTCGGAGTTTCTGATGGCATCCGATGCATTAGTGCTGGTATGATCGCACCCGTCAACTCTACTCGCCATTTATTTCTTCTACCTTCTCGATCCCAACTTCAACCTCGAACTTTCTGAACGGGTGCCCGTTTCGCGGTATAATATGTCAAAAGAAAGCTCTCTCTTGTTATCTACGCAACCCATGGAGAGAAACTCCATAGGACAAATCAAGTGGACCAACGCTTGTGCAAAATACGGAAAACAAATGACGAAAACGATAAAAAGAGGAGTGCAACACCGAGGACTTCCAGAAGAATCACCATCCTTAGTATACTCTCGCCCAAGCACGCTTAACTTCGGAGTTCTGATGGGATCCGGTGCATTAGTGCTGGTAGGATCGCACCCGTCAACTCTACTCGCCATTTATTTCTTCTACCTTCTCGATCCCAATTTCAAACCTTCGTACTTTCTACACGGGTGCCGTTTCGCGCGTATAATATGTCATAGAAAGATCTCTCCGTTATCTACGCAAACCCATGGGAGAAACGCCATGCACAAATCAAGTGGACCAACTCTTGTGCAAAATACGGAAAACAAATGACAAAATGATAAAAGAGGGGTGCAACATGAGGACTTTCCCAGGAGGTCACCATCCTAGAATACTAATCTCGCCCAAGCACGCCTTAACTTGAGAGTTCTGATGGATCGGTGCATTAGTGCTGGTATGATCGCCACCGTCAACTCTACTCGCCATTTATTTGGTTCTAACCTTCTCGATCCAACTTCAAACTTCGTAACTTTCTGCACGGGTGCCCGTTTCGCGCGTATAATATGTCAAAAGAAAGCTCGTTACGTTATCTACGCAACCCATGGAGAAACGCCATAGGTTACAATCAAGTGGAGCAACGCTTTTGTAAAATTACGGAAAAAAATGACGAAACCGATAAAAGAGGGGTGTACACGAGAACTTCCAGGAGTCACCCATCCTAGTACTACTCTCCGCCCAAGCATCTTAACTTCGGAGATCTGATGGAATCGGTGCATTAGTGCTGGTATGATCGCACCCGTCAACTCTACTCGCCATTTATTTCTTCTACCTTCTCAGATCCCAACTTGAAACCTTCGTAACTTTCTACAAGTGTGCCCGTTTCGCGCGTATAATATGTAAATAGAAAGATCTCTCCGTTATCTAACGCAACCCATGGGAGAAACGCCATAAGACAAATCAAGTGGGACCAACTCTTGTGCAAAATACGGAAAACAAAATGACGGAAAACGATAAAAAAAGGGTGCAACACGAGGACTTTTCACGGAGGTCAACCCATCTAGTTATACTCTCGCCCAAGCACGCTTAACTTCGGAGTTATGATGGGATACGGTGCATTAGTGCTGGTTATGATCGCCACCGTCAACTCTACTCGCCATTTATTTCTTCTACCTTCTCGATCCCCAATTTCAAACCTTCGTAACTTTCTGGACGGGTGCCCGTTTCGCGCGTATAATATGTCAAAAGGAAGCTCTCTCCATTATCTACGCAACCCATGGGAGAAACGCCATAGGACAATCAAGTGGACCAACTCTTGTGCAAAATACGGAAAACAAAATGACAAAAATGATTTATAAAAGAGGGGTGCAACACGAGGACCTTCCCAGGAGGTCACCCATCCTAGTACTACTCTCGCCCAAGCACGCTTAACTTCGGAGTTCTGAGGGATCCGGTGCATTAGTGCTGGTATGATCGCACCCGTCAACTCTACTCGCTATTTATTTCTTCTACCTTCTCGATCCCAACTTCAAACCTTCGTACTTCTGACGGGTGCCCGTTTCGCGCGTATAATATGTCAATAGAAAGCTCTCTCTGTTACTACGCAACCCATGGGGAGAAACGCCATAGGACAAATCAAGTGGACCAACTCTTGTGCAAAATACGAAAAACAAATTGACAAAAACGATAAAAAGAGGGGTGCAACACGAGGACTTCCCAGGCCATCCTATGACTACTCTCGCCGAAGCACGCTTAACTTCGGAGTTCTGATGGAAATCCGGTGCATTAGTGCTGGTATGATCGCACCCGTCACTCTACTCGCCATTTATTTCTTCTACCTTCTCGATCCCCACTTCAAACCTTCGTAACTTTTCTACACGGGTGCCCGTTTCGCGTAGTAATATGTCAATAAGAAGATCTCTCCGTTATCTACGCAAACCATGGGAGAAACGCCATAGACAAATCAAGTGGACCAACTCTTGTGCAAATACGGAAAACAAATTGACAAAAACGATAAAAAGAGGGGTGCAACACGAGGACTTCTCACCCATCCTAGTACTACTCTCGCCCAAGCACGCTTAACTTCGGAGTTCTGATGGGATCCGGTGCATTAGTGCTGGTATGATCGCACCCGTCAACTCTACTCGCCATTTATTTCTTCTACCTTCTCGATCCCAACTTCAAACCTTCGTAACTTTCTACACCGGTGCCCGTTTCGCGCGTATAATATGTCAATAGAAAGATCTCTCCGTTATCTACGCAAACCATGGGAGAAACGCCATAGGACAAATCAAGTGGACCAACTCTTGTGCAAAATACGGAAAACAAAATGACGAAAACGATAAAAAGAGGGGTGCAACACGAGGACTTCCCAGGAGGTCACCCATTCTAGTACTACTCTCGCCCAAGCACCCTTAACTTCGGAGTTTTGATGCAATCCGATGCATTAGTGCTGGTATGATCGCACCCGTCAAATGTACTCGCCATTTATTTCTTCTACCTTCTCGATCCCAACTTCAAACAGACTGCACGGGTGCCCGTTTTGCGCTTATAATATGTCAAAAGAAAGCTCTATCTGTTATCTACGCAACCCATGGGAGAAACTCCATAGGATAAATCAAGTGGACCAACGCTTGTGCAAAATACGAAAACAAAATGACGAAAACGATAAAAAGAGGAGTACAACACGAGGACTTCCCAGAAGGTCACTCATCCTTGTACTACTCTCGCCCAAGCACGCTTTACTTCGGAGTTCTGATGGGATCCGGTGCATTAGTGCTGGTATGATCGCACCCGTCAACTCTACTCGCCATTTATTTCTTCTACCTTATCGATCCCAACTTCAAACCTTCGTAACTTTCTACACGGGTGCCCGTTTCGCGCGTATAATATGTCAATAGAAAGATATCTCCGTTATCTACGCAACCCATGGGAGAAACGCCATAGGACAAATCAAGTGGACCAACTCTTGTGCAAAATACGGAAAACAAAATGACGAAAACGATAAAAGAAGGGGTATGCAACACGAGGACTTCCCAGAAGATCACCCCATCCTAGTACTACTCTCGCCCAAGCACGCTTAACTTCGGAGTTCTGATGGATCCGGTGCATTAGTGCTGTATGATCGCACCCGTCAACTCTACTCGCCATTTATTTCTTCTACCTTCTCGATCCCAAACTTCCAAACATTCGTCACTTTCTCGAAGGGTGCCCGTTTCGCGCGTATAATATGTCAAAGGAAGCTCTCTCTGTTATCTACGCAACCCATGGAGAAACGTCACAGGACAAATCAAGTGGACCAACCGCTTGTGCAAATACGAAAACCAAATGACGAAAACGATAAAAAGAGGGGTGCAACAACGAGGATCTTACCAGGAGGTCACCCATCCTAGTACTACTCCGCCCAAGCACGCATAACTTCGGCAGTTTTGATGGGATCACGGTGCATTAGGTATGGTATGATCGCACCCGTCAACTCTACTCGCCATTATTTCTTCTACCTTCTCAGATCCCAACTTCAAACCTTCGTAACTTTCTGCACGGGTGCCCGTTTCGCGCGTATAATATGTCAATAGAAAGATCTCTCCGTTATCTACGCAACCCATGGGAGAAACGCCACAGGACAAATCAAGTGGACCAACGCTTGTGCAAAATACGGAAAACAAAATGACAAAAACGATAAAAAGAGGGGTGCAACACGAGGACTTCCAGGAGGTCACCCATCCTAGTACTACTCTCGCCCAAGCACGCTTACTTCGGAGTTCTGATGGGATCCGGTGCATTAGTGCTGGTATGATCGCACCCGTCAACTCTACTCGCCATTTATTTCTTCTACCTTCTCGATCCCAACTTCAAACCTTCGTAACTTCTGCACGGGTGCCCGTTTCGCGCGTATAATAATGTCAAAAGAAAGCTCTCTCCTGTTATCTACGCAACCCATGGGAGAAACGCCACAGGACAAATCAAGTGGACCAACTCTTGTGCAAAATACGGAAAACAAAATGACAAAACGATAAAAAGAGGGGTGCAACACGAGGACTTCCCAGGAGGTCACCCATCCTAGTACTACTCTCGCCCAAGCAAGCTTAACTTCGGAGTTCTGATGGGATCCGGTGCATTAGTGCTGGTATGATCGCACCCGTCAACTCTACTCGCCATTTATTTCTTCTACCTTCTCGATCCCAACTTCAAACCTTCGTAACTTTCTGCACGGGTGCCCGTTTCGCGCGTATAATATGTCAAAAGAAAGATCTCTCCGTTATCTACGCAACCCATGGGAGAAACGCCATAGGACAAATCAAGTGGACCAACGCTTGTGCAAAATACGGAAAACAAATGACGAAAAACGATAAAAAGAGGGGTGCAACACGAGGACTTCCCAGGAGGTCACCCATCCTAGTACTACTCTCGCCCAAGCAAGCTTAACTTCGGAGTTCTGATGGGATCCGGTGCATTAGTGCTGGTATGATCGCACCCGTCAACTCTACTCGCCATTTATTTCTTCTACCTTCTCGATCCCAACTTCAAACCTTCGTAACTTTCTGCACGGGTGCCCGTTTCGCGCGTATAATATGTCAATAGAAAGATCTCTCCGTTATCTACGCAACCCATGGGAGAAACGCCATAGGACAAATCAAGTGGACCAACTCTTGTGCAAAATACGGAAAACAAAATGACGAAAACGATAAAAAGAGGGGTGCAACACGAGGACTTCCCAGGAGGTCACCCATCCTAGTACTACTCTCGCCCAAGCACGCTTAACTTCGGAGTTCTGATGGGATCCGGTGCATTAGTGCTGGTATGATCGCACCCGTCAACTCTACTCGCCATTTATTTCTTCTACCTTCTCGATCCCAACTTCAAACCTTCGTAACTTTCTGGACGGGTGCCCGTTTCGCGCGTATAATATGTCAAAAGGAAGCTCTCTCCGTTATCTACGCAACCCATGGGAGAAACGCCATAGGACAAATCAAGTGGACCAACTCTTGTGCAAAATACGGAAAACAAAATGACGAAAACGATAAAAAGAGGGGTGCAACACGAGGACTTCCCAGGAGGTCACCCATCCTAGTACTACTCTCGCCCAAGCACGCTTAACTTCGGAGTTCTGATGGGATCCGGTGCATTAGTGCTGGTATGATCGCACCCGTCAACTCTACTCGCCATTTATTTCTTCTACCTTCTCGATCTCAACTTCAAACCTTCGTAACTTTCTGGACGGGTGCCCATTTCGCGCGTATAATATGTCAAAAGGAAGCTCTCTCCGTTATCTACGCAACCCATGGGAGAAACGCCATAGGACAAATCAAGTGGACCAACTCTTGTGCAAAATACGGAAAACAAAATGACGAAAACGATAAAAGAGGGGTGCAACACGAGGACTTCCCAGGAGGTCACCCATCCTAGTACTACTCTCGCCCAACCACGCTTAACTTCGGAGTTCTGATGGGATCCGGTGCATTAGTGCTGGTATGATCGCACCCGTCAACTCTACTCGCCATTTATTTGTTCTACCTTCTCGATCCCAACTTCAAACTTTCTGCACGGGTGCCCGTTTCGCGCGTATAATAAGTCAAAAGAAAGCTCTCTCTGTTATCTACGCAACCCATGGGAGAAACGCCATAGGACAAATCAAGTGGACCAACTCTTGTGCAAAATACAGAAAACAAATGACAAAAACGATAAAAAGAGGGCTGCAACACGAGGACTTCCCAGGAGGTCACCCATCCTAGTACTACTCTCGCCCAAGCACGCTTAACTTCGGAGTTCTGATGGGATCCGGTGCATTAGTGCTGGTATGATCGCACCCGTCAACTCTACTCGCTATTTATTTCTTCTACCTTCTCGATCCCAATTTCAAAGCTTCGTAACTTTCTACACGGGTGCCCGTTTCGCGCGTATAATATGTCAATAGAAAGATCTATCCGTTATCTATGCAACCCATGGGAGAAACTCCATAGGACAAATCAAGTGGACCAACTATTGTGCAAAATACGGAAAATAAATGACGAAAACGATAAAAAGAGGGGTGCAACACGAGGACTTCCCAGGAGGTCACCCATCCTAGTACTCCTCTCGCCCAAGCAAGCTTAACTTCGGAGTTCTGATGGGATCCGGTGCATTAGTGCTGGTATGATCGCACCCGTCAACTCTACTCGCCATTTATTTCTTCTACCTTCTCGATCCCAACTTCAAACCTTCGTAACTTTCTGGACGGGTGCCCGTTTCGCGCGTATAATATGTCAAAGGAAGCTCTCTCCGTTATCTACGCAACCCATGGGAGAAACGTCACAGGACAAATCAAGTGGACCAACGCTTGTGCAAAATACGGAAAACAAAATGACGAAAACGATAAAAAGAGGGGTGCAACACGAGGACTTCCCAGGAGGTCACCCATCCTAGTACTACTCTCTCCCAAGCACGCATAACTTCGGAGTTCTGATGGGATCCGGTGCATTAGTGCTGGTATGATCGCACCCGTCAACTCTACTCGCCATTTATTTCTTCTACCTTCTCGATCCCAACTTCAAACCTTCGTAACTTTCTGGACGGGTGCCCATTTCGCGCGTATAATATGTCAAAAGGAAGCTCTCTCCGTTATCTACGCAACCCATGGGAGAAACGCCATAGGACAAATCAAGTGGACCAACTCTTGTGCAAAATACGGAAAACAAAATGACAAAAACGATAAAAAGAGGGGTGCAACACGAGGACTTCCCAGGAGGTCACCCATCCTAGTACTACTCTCGCCCAACCACGCTTAACTTCGGAGTTCTGATGGGATCCGGTGCATTAGTGCTGGTATGATCGCACCCGTCAACTCTACTCGCCATTTATTTCTTCTACCTTCTCGATCTCAACTTCAAACCTTCGTAACTTTCTGGACGGGTGCCCGTTTCTCGCGTATAATATGTCAAAAGGAAGCTCTCTCCGTTATCTACGCAACCCATGGGAGAAACACCATAGAACAAATCAAGTGGACCAACTCTTGTGCAAAATACGGAAAATAAAATGACAAAAACGATAAAAAGAGGGGTGCAACACGAGGACTTCCCAGGAGGTCACCCATCCTAGTACTCCTCTCGCCCAAGCAAGCTTAACTTCGGAGTTCTGATGGGATCCGGTGCATTAGTGCTGGTATGATCGCACCCGTCAACTCTACTCGCCATTTATTTCTTCTACCTTCTCGATCCCAATTTCAAACCTTCGTTACTTTCTACACGGGTGCACGTTTCGCGCGTATAATATGTCAATAGAAAGATCTCTCCGTTATCTACGCAACCCATGGGAGAAACTCCATAGCACAAATCAAGTGGACCAACTCTTGTGCAAAATACGGAAAACAAAATGACAAAAATGATAAAAAGAGGGGTGCAACACGAGGACTTCCCAGGAGGTCACCCATCCTAGTACTACTCTCGCCCAAGCACGCTTAACTTGAGAGTTCTGATGGGATCCGGTGCATTAGTGCTGGTATGATCGCACCCGTCAACTCTACTCGCCATTTATTTGTTCTACCTTCTCGATCCCAACTTCAAACCTTCGTAACTTTCTACACGGGTGCCCGTTTCGCGCGTATAATATGTCAATAGAAAGATCTCTCCGTTATCTACGCAACCCATGGGAGAAACGCCATACGACAAATCAAGTGGACCAACTCTTGTGCAAAATACGGAAAACAAAATGACAAAAATTATAAAAAGAGGGGTGCAACACGAGGACTTTCCAGGAGGTCACCCATCCTAGTACTACTCTCGCCCAAGCACGCTTAACTTCGGAGTTCTGATGGGATCCGGTGCATTAGTGCTGGTATGATCGCACCCGTCAACTCTACTCGCCATTTATTTCTTCTACCTTCTCGATCCCAACTTCAAACCTTCGTAACTTTCTGGACGGGTGCCCGTTTCGCGCGTATAATATGTCAAAAGGAAGCTCTCTCCATTATCTACGCAACACATGGGAGAAACGCCATAGGACAAATCAAGTGGACCAACTCTTGTGCAAAATACGGAAAACAAAATGACAAAAATGATAAAAAAAGGGTGCAACACGAGGACTTTTCAGGAGGTCACCCATCCTAGTACTACTCTCGCCCAAGCACGCTTAACTTCGGAGTTCTGATGGGATCCGGTGCATTAGTGCTGGTATGATCGCACCCGTCAACTCTACTCGCCATTTATTTCTTCTACCTTCTCGATCCCAACTTCAAACCTTCGTAACTTTCTGGACGGGTGCCCGTTTCGCGCGTATAATATGTCAAAAGGAAGCTCTCTCCATTATCTACGCAACCCATGGGAGAAACGCCATAGGACAAATCAAGTAGACCAACTCTTGTGCAAAATACGGAAAACAAAATGACAAAAATGATAAAAAGAGGGGTGCAACACGAGGACTTCCCAGGAGGTCACCCATCCTAGTACTCCTCTCGCCCAAGCAAGCTTAACTTCGGAGTTCTGATGGGATCCGGTGCATTAGTGCTGGTATGATCGCACCCGTCAACTCTACTCGCCATTTATTTCTTCTACCTTCTCGATCCCAACTTCAAACCTTCGTAACTTTCTGGACGGGTGCCCGTTTCGCGCGTATAATATGTCAAAAGGAAGCTCTCTCCGTTATCTACGCAACCCATGGGAGAAACGTCACAGGACAAATCAAGTGGACCAACGCTTGTGCAAAATACGGAAAACAAAATGACGAAAACGATAAAAAGAGGGGTGCAACACGAGGACTTCCCAGGAGGTCACCCATCCTAGTACTACTCTCTCCCAAGCACGCATAACTTCGGAGTTCTGATGGGATCCGGTGCATTAGTGCTGGTATGATCACACCCGTCAACTCTACTCGCCATTTATTTCTTCTACCTTCTCGATCCCAACTTCAAACCTTCGTAACTTTCTGGACGGGTGCCCATTTCGCGCGTATAATATGTCAAAAGGAAGCTCTCTCCGTTATCTACGCAACCCATGGGAGAAACGCCATAGGACAAATCAAGTGGACCAACTCTTGTGCAAAATACGGAAAACAAAATGACAAAAACGATAAAAAGAGGGGTGCAACACGAGGACTTTCCAGGAGGTCACCCATCCTAGTACTACTCTCGCCCAAGCACGCTTAACTTCGGAGTTCTGATGGGATCCGGTGCATTAGTGCTGGTATGATCGCACCCGTCAACTCTACTCGCCATTTATTTCTTCTACCTTCTCGATCCCAACTTCAAACCTTCGTAACTTTCTGGACGGGTGCCCGTTTCGCGCGTATAATATGTCAAAAGGAAGCTCTCTCCATTATCTACGCAACACATGGGAGAAACGCCATAGGACAAATCAAGTGGACCAACTCTTGTGCAAAATACGGAAAACAAAATGACAAAAATGATAAAAAAAGGGTGCAACACGAGGACTTTTCAGGAGGTCACCCATCCTAGTACTACTCTCGCCCAAGCACGCTTAACTTCGGAGTTCTGATGGGATCCGGTGCATTAGTGCTGGTATGATCGCACCCGTCAACTCTACTCGCCATTTATTTCTTCTACCTTCTCGATCCCAATTTCAAACCTTCGTTACTTTCTACACGGGTGCCCGTTTCGCGCGTATAATATGTCAATAGAAAGATCTCTCCGTTATCTACGCAACCCATGGGAGAAACTCCATAGCACAAATCAAGTGGACCAACTCTTGTGCAAAATACGGAAAACAAAATGACAAAAATGATAAAAAGAGGGGTGCAACACGAGGACTTCCCAGGAGGTCACCCATCCTAGTACTACTCTCGCCCAAGCACGCTTAACTTGAGAGTTCTGATGGAATCCGATGCATTTGTGCTGGTATGATCGCACCCGTCAACTCTACTCGCCATTTATTTCTTCTACCTTCTCGATCCCAACTTCAAACTTTCTGCACGGGTGCCCGTTTCGCGCGTATAATATGTCAAAAGAAAGCTCTCTCTGTTATCTATGCAACCCATGAGAGAAACTCCATAGGACAAATCAAATGGACCAACGCTTGTGCAAAATACGAAAACAAAATGACGAAAACGATAAAAAGAGGAGTGCAACACGAGGACTTTCCAGAAGATCACCCATCCTAGTACTACTCTCGCCCAAGCACGCTTAACTTCGGAGTTCTGATGGGATCCGGTGCATTAGTGCTGGTATGATCGCACCCGTCAACTCTACTCGCCATTTATTTGTTCTACCTTCTCGATCCCAACTTCAAACCTTCGTAACTTTCTACACGGGTGCCCGTTTCGCGCGTATAATATGTCAATAGAAAGATCTCTCCGTTATCTACGCAACCCATGGGAGAAACGCCATACGACAAATCAAGTGGACCAACTCTTGTGCAAAATACGGAAAACAAAATGACAAAAATGATAAAAAGAGGGGTGCAACACGAGGACTTTCCAGGAGGTCACCCATCCTAGTACTACTCTCGCCCAAGCACGCTTAACTTCGGAGTTCTGATGGGATCCGGTGCATTAGTGCTGGTATGATCGCACCCGTCAACTCTACTCGCCATTTATTTCTTCTACCTTCTCGATCCCAACTTCAAACCTTCGTAACTTTCTGGACGGGTGCCCGTTTCGCGCGTATAATATGTCAAAAGGAAGCTCTCTCCATTATCTACGCAACACATGGGAGAAACGCCATAGGACAAATCAAGTGGACCAACTCTTGTGCAAAATACGGAAAACAAAATGACAAAAATGATAAAAAAAAGGGTGCAACACGAGGACTTTTCAGGAGGTCACCCATCCTAGTACTACTCTCGCCCAAGCACGCTTAACTTCGGAGTTCTGATGGGATCCGGTGCATTAGTGCTGGTATGATCGCACCCGTCAACTCTACTCGCCATTTATTTCTTCTACCTTCTCGATCCCAACTTCAAACCTTCGTAACTTTCTGGACGGGTGCCCGTTTCGCGCGTATAATATGTCAAAAGGAAGCTCTCTCCATTATCTACGCAACACATGGGAGAAACGCCATAGGACAAATCAAGTGGACCAACTCTTGTGCAAAATACGGAAAACAAAATGACAAAAATGATAAAAAAAGGGTGCAACACGAGGACTTTTCAGGAGGTCACCCATCCTAGTACTACTCTCGCCCAAGAACGCTTAACTTCGGAGTTCTGATGGGATCCGGTGCATTAGTGCTGGTATGATCGCACCCGTCAACTCTACTCGCCATTTATTTCTTCTACCTTCTCGATCCCAACTTCAAACCTTCGTAACTTTCTGGACGGGTGCCCGTTTCGCGCGTATAATATGTCAAAAGGAAGCTCTCTCCATTATCTACGCAACCCATGGGAGAAACGCCATAGGACAAATCAAGTAGACCAACTCTTGTGCAAAATACGGAAAACAAAATGACAAAAATGATAAAAAGAGGGGTGCAACACGAGGACTTCCCAGGAGGTCACCCATCCTAGTACTACTCTCGCCCAAGCACGCTTAACTTCGGAATTCTGATGGGATCCGGTGCATTAGTGCTGGTATGATCGCACCCGTCAACTCTACTCGCCATTTATTTCTTCTACCTTCTCGATCCCAACTTCAAACCTTCGTAACTTTCTGGACGGGTGCCCGTTTCGCGCGTATAATATGTCAAAAGGAAGCTCTCTCCATTATCTACGCAACCCATGGGAGAAACGCCATAGGACAAATCAAGTAGACCAACTCTTGTGCAAAATACGGAAAACAAAATGACAAAAATGATAAAAAAAGGGTGCAACACGAGGACTTTTCAGGAGGTCACCCATCCTAGTACTACTCTCGCCCAAGCACGCTTAACTTCGGAGTTCTGATGGGATCCGGTGCATTAGTGCTGGTATGATCGCACCCGTCAACTCTACTCGCTATTTATTTCTTCTACCTTCTCGATCCCAATTTCAAAGCTTCGTAACTTTCTACACGGGTGCCCGTTTCGCGCGTATAATATGTCAATAGAAAGATCTATCCGTTATCTATGCAACCCATGGGAGAAACTCCATAGGACAAATCAAGTGGACCAACTATTGTGCAAAATACGGAAAATAAAATGACGAAAACGATAAAAAGAGGGGTGCAACACGAGGACTTCCCAGGAGGTCACCCATCCTAGTACTCCTCTCGCCCAAGCAAGCTTAACTTCGGAGTTCTGATGGGATCCGGTGCATTAGTGCTGGTATGATCGCACCCGTCAACTCTACTCGCCATTTATTTCTTCTACCTTCTCGATCCCAACTTCAAACCTTCGTAACTTTCTGGACGGGTGCCCGTTTCGCGCGTATAATATGTCAAAAGGAAGCTCTCTCCGTTATCTACGCAACCCATGGGAGAAACGTCACAGGACAAATCAAGTGGACCAACGCTTGTGCAAAATACGGAAAACAAAATGACGAAAACGATAAAAAGAGGGGTGCAACACGAGGACTTCCCAGGAGGTCACCCATCCTAGTACTACTCTCTCCCAAGCACGCATAACTTCGGAGTTCTGATGGGATCCGGTGCATTAGTGCTGGTATGATCGCACCCGTCAACTCTACTCGCCATTTATTTCTTCTACCTTCTCGATCCCAACTTCAAACCTTCGTAACTTTCTGGACGGGTGCCCATTTCGCGCGTATAATATGTCAAAAGGAAGCTCTCTCCGTTATCTACGCAACCCATGGGAGAAACGCCATAGGACAAATCAAGTGGACCAACTCTTGTGCAAAATACGGAAAACAAAATGACAAAAACGATAAAAAGAGGGGTGCAACACGAGGACTTCCCAGGAGGTCACCCATCCTAGTACTACTCTCGCCCAACCACGCTTAACTTCGGAGTTCTGATGGGATCCGGTGCATTAGTGCTGGTATGATCGCACCCGTCAACTCTACTCGCCATTTATTTCTTCTACCTTCTCGATCTCAACTTCAAACCTTCGTAACTTTCTGGACGGGTGCCCGTTTCTCGCGTATAATATGTCAAAAGGAAGCTCTCTCCGTTATCTACGCAACCCATGGGAGAAACACCATAGAACAAATCAAGTGGACCAACTCTTGTGCAAAATACGGAAAATAAAATGACAAAAACGATAAAAAGAGGGGTGCAACACGAGGACTTCCCAGGAGGTCACCCATCCTAGTACTCCTCTCGCCCAAGCAAGCTTAACTTCGGAGTTCTGATGGGATCCGGTGCATTAGTGCTGGTATGATCGCACCCGTCAACTCTACTCGCCATTTATTTCTTCTACCTTCTCGATCCCAATTTCAAACCTTCGTTACTTTCTACACGGGTGCCCGTTTCGCGCGTATAATATGTCAATAGAAAGATCTCTCCGTTATCTACGCAACCCATGGGAGAAACTCCATAGCACAAATCAAGTGGACCAACTCTTGTGCAAAATACGGAAAACAAAATGACAAAAATGATAAAAAGAGGGGTGCAACACGAGGACTTCCCAGGAGGTCACCCATCCTAGTACTACTCTCGCCCAAGCACGCTTAACTTGAGAGTTCTGATGGGATCCGGTGCATTAGTGCTGGTATGATCGCACCCGTCAACTCTACTCGCCATTTATTTGTTCTACCTTCTCGATCCCAACTTCAAACCTTCGTAACTTTCTACACGGGTGCCCGTTTCGCGCGTATAATATGTCAATAGAAAGATCTCTCCGTTATCTACGCAACCCATGGGAGAAACGCCATACGACAAATCAAGTGGACCAACTCTTGTGCAAAATACGGAAAACAAAATGACAAAAATTATAAAAAGAGGGGTGCAACACGAGGACTTTCCAGGAGGTCACCCATCCTAGTACTACTCTCGCCCAAGCACGCTTAACTTCGGAGTTCTGATGGGATCCGGTGCATTAGTGCTGGTATGATCGCACCCGTCAACTCTACTCGCCATTTATTTCTTCTACCTTCTCGATCCCAACTTCAAACCTTCGTAACTTTCTGGACGGGTGCCCGTTTCGCGCGTATAATATGTCAAAAGGAAGCTCTCTCCATTATCTACGCAACACATGGGAGAAACGCCATAGGACAAATCAAGTGGACCAACTCTTGTGCAAAATACGGAAAACAAAATGACAAAAATGATAAAAAAAGGGTGCAACACGAGGACTTTTCAGGAGGTCACCCATCCTAGTACTACTCTCGCCCAAGCACGCTTAACTTCGGAGTTCTGATGGGATCCGGTGCATCAGTGCTGGTATGATCGCACCCGTCAACTCTACTCGCCATTTATTTCTTCTACCTTCTCGATCCCAACTTCAAACCTTCGTAACTTTCTGGACGGGTGCCCGTTTCGCGCGTATAATATGTCAAAAGGAAGCTCTCTCCATTATCTACGCAACCCATGGGAGAAACGCCATAGGACAAATCAAGTAGACCAACTCTTGTGCAAAATACGGAAAACAAAATGACAAAAATGATAAAAAGAGGGGTGCAACACGAGGACTTCCCAGGAGGTCACCCATCCTAGTACTCCTCTCGCCCAAGCAAGCTTAACTTCGGAGTTCTGATGGGATCCGGTGCATTAGTGCTGGTATGATCGCACCCGTCAACTCTACTCGCCATTTATTTCTTCTACCTTCTCGATCCCAACTTCAAACCTTCGTAACTTTCTGGACGGGTGCCCGTTTCGCGCGTATAATATGTCAAAAGGAAGCTCTCTCCGTTATCTACGCAACCCATGGGAGAAACGTCACAGGACAAATCAAGTGGACCAACGCTTGTGCAAAATACGGAAAACAAAATGACGAAAACGATAAAAAGAGGGGTGCAACACGAGGACTTCCCAGGAGGTCACCCATCCTAGTACTACTCTCTCCCAAGCACGCATAACTTCGGAGTTCTGATGGGATCCGGTGCATTAGTGCTGGTATGATCGCACCCGTCAACTCTACTCGCCATTTATTTCTTCTACCTTCTCGATCCCAACTTCAAACCTTCGTAACTTTCTGGACGGGTGCCCATTTCGCGCGTATAATATGTCAAAAGGAAGCTCTCTCCGTTATCTACGCAACCCATGGGAGAAACGCCATAGGACAAATCAAGTGGACCAACTCTTATGCAAAATACGGAAAACAAAATGACAAAAACGATAAAAAGAGGGGTGCAACACGAGGACTTTCCAGGAGGTCACCCATCCTAGTACTACTCTCGCCCAAGCACGCTTAACTTCGGAGTTCTGATGGGATCCGGTGCATTAGTGCTGGTATGATCGCACCCGTCAACTCTACTCGCCATTTATTTCTTCTACCTTCTCGATCCCAACTTCAAACCTTCGTAACTTTCTGGACGGGTGCCCGTTTCGCGCGTATAATATGTCAAAAGGAAGCTCTCTCCATTATCTACGCAACACATGGGAGAAACGCCATAGGACAAATCAAGTGGACCAACTCTTGTGCAAAATACGGAAAACAAAATGACAAAAATGATAAAAAAAGGGTGCAACACGAGGACTTTTCAGGAGGTCACCCATCCTAGTACTACTCTCGCCCAAGCACGCTTAACTTCGGAGTTCTGATGGGATCCGGTGCATTAGTGCTGGTATGATCGCACCCGTCAACTCTACTCGCCATTTATTTCTTCTACCTTCTCGATCCCAATTTCAAACCTTCGTTACTTTCTACACGGGTGCCCGTTTCGCGCGTATAATATGTCAATAGAAAGATCTCTCCGTTATCTACGCAACCCATGGGAGAAACTCCATAGCACAAATCAAGTGGACCAACTCTTGTGCAAAATACGGAAAACAAAATGACAAAAATGATAAAAAGAGGGGTGCAACACGAGGACTTCCCAGGAGGTCACCCATCCTAGTACTACTCTCGCCCAAGCATGCTTAACTTGAGAGTTCTGATGGAATCCGATGCATTTGTGCTGGTATGATCGCACCCGTCAACTCTACTCGCCATTTATTTCTTCTACCTTCTCGATCCCAACTTCAAACTTTCTGCACGGGTGCCCGTTTCGCGCGTATAATATGTCAAAAGAAAGCTCTCTCTGTTATCTATGCAACCCATGAGAGAAACTCCATAGGACAAATCAAATGGACCAACGCTTGTGCAAAATACGAAAACAAAATGACGAAAACGATAAAAAGAGGAGTGCAACACGAGGACTCTCCAGAAGATCACCCATCCTAGTACTACTCTCGCCCAAGCACGCTTAACTTCGGAGTTCTGATGGGATCCGGTGCATTAGTGCTGGTATGATCGCACCCGTCAACTCTACTCGCCATTTATTTGTTCTACCTTCTCGATCCCAACTTCAAACCTTCGTAACTTTCTACACGGGTGCCCGTTTCGCGCGTATAATATGTCAATAGAAAGATCTCTCCGTTATATACGCAACCCATGGGAGAAACGCCATACGACAAATCAAGTGGACCAACTCTTGTGCAAAATACGGAAAACAAAATGACAAAAATGATAAAAAGAGGGGTGCAACACGAGGACTTTCCAGGAGGTCACCCATCCTAGTACTACTCTCGCCCAAGCACGCTTAACTTCGGAGTTCTGATGGGATCCGGTGCATTAGTGCTGGTATGATCGCACCCGTCAACTCTACTCGCCATTTATTTCTTCTACCTTCTCGATCCCAACTTCAAACCTTCGTAACTTTCTGGACGGGTGCCCGTTTCGCGCGTATAATATGTCAAAAGGAAGCTCTCTCCATTATCTACGCAACACATGGGAGAAACGCCATAGGACAAATCAAGTGGACCAACTCTTGTGCAAAATACGGAAAACAAAATGACAAAAATGATAAAAAAAAGGGTGCAACACGAGGACTTTTCAGGAGGTCACCCATCCTAGTACTACTCTCGCCCAAGCACGCTTAACTTCGGAGTTCTGATGGGATCCGGTGCATTAGTGCTGGTATGATCGCACCCGTCAACTCTACTCGCCATTTATTTCTTCTACCTTCTCGATCCCAACTTCAAACCTTCGTAACTTTCTGGACGGGTGCCCGTTTCGCGCGTATAATATGTCAAAAGGAAGCTCTCTCCATTATCTACGCAACACATGGGAGAAACGCCATAGGACAAATCAAGTGGACCAACTCTTGTGCAAAATACGGAAAACAAAATGACAAAAATGATAAAAAAAGGGTGCAACACGAGGACTTTTCAGGAGGTCACCCATCCTAGTACTACTCTCGCCCAAGCACGCTTAACTTCGGAGTTCTGATGGGATCCGGTGCATTAGTGCTGGTATGATCGCACCCGTCAACTCTACTCGCCATTTATTTCTTCTACCTTCTCGATCCCAACTTCAAACCTTCGTAACTTTCTGGACGGGTGCCCGTTTCGCGCGTATAATATGTCAAAAGGAAGCTCTCTCCATTATCTACGCAACCCATGGGAGAAACGCCATAGGACAAATCAAGTAGACCAACTCTTGTGCAAAATACGGAAAACAAAATGACAAAAATGATAAAAAGAGGGGTGCAACACGAGGACTTCCCAGGAGGTCACCCATCCTAGTACTACTCTCGCCCAAGCACGCTTAACTTCGGAATTCTGATGGGATCCGGTGCATTAGTGCTGGTATGATCGCACCCGTCAACTCTACTCGCTATTTATTTCTTCTACCTTCTCGATCCCAATTTCAAACCTTCGTAACTTTCTACACGGGTGCCCGTTTCGCGCGTATAATATGTCAATAGAAAGATCTCTCCGTTATCAACGCAACCCATGGGAGAAACTCCATAGGACAAATCAAGTGGACCAACTCTTGTGCAAAATACGTAAAATAAAATGACGAAAACGATAAAAAGAGGGGTGCAACACGAGGACTTCCCAGGAGGTCACCCATCCTAGTACTCCTCTCGCCCAAGCAAGCTTAACTTCGGAGTTCTGATGGGATCCGGTGCATTAGTGCTGGTATGATCGCACCCGTCAACTCTACTCGCCATTTATTTCTTCTACCTTCTCGATCCCAACTTCAAACCTTCGTAACTTTCTGGACGGGTGCCCGTTTCTCGCGTATAATATGTCAAAAGGAAGCTCTCTCCGTTATCTACGCAACCCATGGGAGAAACACCATAGAACAAATCAAGTGGACCAACTCTTGTGCAAAATACGGAAAATAAAATGACAAAAACGATAAAAAGAGGGGTGCAACACGAGGACTTCCCAGGAGGTCACCCATCCTAGTACTCCTCTCGCCCAAGCAAGCTTAACTTCGGAGTTCTGATGGGATCCGGTGCATTAGTGCTGGTATGATCGCACCCGTCAACTCTACTCGCCATTTATTTCTTCTACCTTCTCGATCCCAATTTCAAACCTTCGTTACTTTCCACACGGGTGCCCGTTTCGCGCGTATAATATGTCAATAGAAAGATCTCTCCGTTATCTACGCAACCCATGGGAGAAACTCTATAGGACAAATCAAGTGGACCAACTCTTGTGCAAAATACGGAAAACAAAATGACAAAAATGATAAAAAGAGGGGTGCAACACGAGGACTTCCCAGGAGGTCACCCATCCTAGTACTACTCTCGCCCAAGCACGCTTAACTTCAGAGTTCTGATGGAATCCGATGCATTTGTGCTGGTATGATCGCACCCGTCAACTCTACTCGCCATTTATTTCTTCTACCTTCTCGATCCCAACTTCAAACTTTCTGCACGGGTGCCCGTTTCGCGCGTATAATATGTCAAAAGAAAGCTCTCTCTGTTATCTATGCAACCCATGAGAGAAACGCCATAGGACAAATCAAATGGACCAACGCTTGTGCAAAATACGAAAACAAAATGACGAAAACGATAAAAAGAGGAGTGCAACACGAGGACTTTCCAGAAGATCACCCATCCTAGTACTACTCTCGCCCAAGCACGCTTAACTTCGGAGTTCTGATGGGATCCGGTGCATTAGTGCTGGTATGATCGCACCCGTCAACTCTACTCGCTATTTATTTCTTCTACCTTCTCGATCCCAATTTCAAACCTTCGTAACTTTCTACACGGGTGTTCGTTTCGCGCGTATAATATGTCAATAGAAAGTTCTCTCCGTTATCTACGCAACCCATGGGAGAAACTCCATAGGACAAATCAAGTGGACCAACTCTTGTGCAAAATACGGAAAACAAAATGACAAAAATGATAAAAAAAGGGGTGCAACACGAGGACTTCCCAGAAGATCACCCATCCTAGTACTACTCTCGCCCAAGCACGCTTAACTTCGGAGTTCTGATGGGATCCGGTGCATTAGTGCTGGTATGATCGCACCCGTCAACTCTACTCGCCATTTATTTCTTCTACCTTCTCGATCCCAACTTCAAACATTCGTAACTTTGTGGACGGGTGCCCGTTTCGCGCGTATAATATGTCAAAAGGAAGCTCTCTCTGTTATCTACGCAACCCATGGGAGAAACGTCACAGGACAAATCAAGTGGACCAACGCTTGTGCAAAATACGGAAAACAAAATGACGAAAACGATAAAAAGAGGGGTGCAACACGAGGACTTCCCAGGAGGTCACCCATCCTAGTACTACTCTCGCCCAAGCACGCATAACTTCGGAGTTCTGATGGGATCCGGTGCATTAGTGCTGGTATGATCGCACCCGTCAACTCTACTCGCCATTTATTTCTTCTACCTTCTCGATCCCAACTTCAAACCTTCGTAACTTTCTGGACGGGTGCCCATTTCGCGCGTATAATATGTCAAAAGGAAGCTCTCTCCGTTATCTACGCAACCCATGGGAGAAACGCCATAGGACAAATCAAGTGGACTAACTCTTGTGCAAAATACAGAAAACAAAATGACAAAAACGATAAAAAGAGGGCTGCAACACAAGGACTTCCCAGGAGGTCACCCATCCTAGTACTACTCTCGCCCAAGCACGCTTAACTTCGGAGTTCTGATGGGATCCGGTGCATTAGTGCTGGTATGATCGCACCCGTCAACTCTACTCGCTATTTATTTCTTCTACCTTCTCGATCCCAATTTCAAAGCTTCGTAACTTTCTACACGGGTGCCCGTTTCGCGCGTATAATATGTCAATAGAAAGATCTATCCGTTATCTATGCAACCCATGGGAGAAACTCCATAGGACAAATCAAATGGACCAACTCTTGTGCAAAATACGGAAAATAAAATGACGAAAACGATAAAAAGAGGGGTGCAACACGAGGACTTCCCAGGAGGTCACCCATCCTAGTACTCCTCTCGCCCAAGCAAGCTTAACTTCGGAGTTCTGATGGGATCCGGTGCATTAGTGCTGGTATGATCGCACCCGTCAACTGTACTCGCCATTTATTTCTTCTACCTTCTCGATCCCAACTTCAAACCTTCGTAACTTTCTGGACGGGTGCCCGTTTCGCGCGTATAATATGTCAAAAGGAAGCTCTCTCCGTTATCTACGCAACCCATGGGAGAAACACCATAGAACAAATCAAGTGGACCAACTCTTGTGCAAAATACGGAAAACAAAATGACAAAAACGATAAAAAGAGGGGTGCAACACGAGGACTTCCCAGGAGGTCACCCATCCTAGTACTACTCTCGCCCAAGCACGCTTAACTTTGAAGTTCTGATGGGATCCGGTGCATTAGTGCTGGTATGATCGCACCCGTCAACTCTACTCGCTATTTATTTCTTCTACCTTCTCGATCCCAATTTCAAACCTTCGTAACTTTCTACACGGGTGCCCGTTTCGCGCGTATAATTTGTCAATAGAAAGTTCTCTCCGTTATCTACGCAACCCATAGGAGAAACTCCATAGGACAAATCAAGTGGACCAACTCTTGTGCAAAATACGGAAAACAAAATGACAAAAATGATAAAAAGAGGGGTGCAACACGAGGACTTCCCAGAAGATCACCCATCCTAGTACTACTCTCGCCCAAGCACGCTTAACTTCGGAGTTCTGATGGGATCCGGTGCATTAGTGCTGGTATGATCGCACCCGTCAACTCTACTCGCCATTTATTTCTTCTACCTTCTCGATCTCAACTTCAAACCTTCGTAACTTTCTGGACGGGTGCCCGTTTCGCGCGTATAATATGTCAAAAGGAAGCTCTCTCTGTTATCTACGCAACCCATGGGAGAAACGTCACAGGACAAATCAAGTGGACCAACGCTTGTGCAAAATACGGAAAACAAAATGACGAAAACGATAAAAAGAGGGGTGCAACACGAGGACTTCTCAGGAGGTCACCCATCCTAGTACTACTCTCGCCCAAGCACGCTTAACTTCGGAGTTCTGATGGGATCCGGTGCATTAGTGCTGGTATGATCGCACCCGTCAACTCTACTCGCCATTTATTTCTTCTATCTTCTCGATCCCAACTTCAAACCATCGTAACTTTCTGGACGGCTGCCCGTTTCGCGCGTATAATATGTCAAAAGGAAGCTCTCTCCGTTATCTACGCAACCCATGGGAGAAACGCCATAGGACAAATCAAGTGGACCAACTCTTGTGCAAAATACGGAAAACAAAATGACAAAAACGATAAAAAGAGGGGTGCAACACGAGGACTTCCCAGGAGGTCACCCATCCTAGTACTACTCTCGCCCAAGCACGCTTAACTTCGGAGTTCTGATGGGATCCGGTGCATTAGTGCTGGTATGATCGCACCCGTCAACTCTACTCGCCATTTATTTCTTCTACCTTCTCGATCCCAACTTCAAACGTTCTACACGGGTGCCCGTTTCGCGCGTATAATAAGTCAAAAGAAAGCTCTCTCTGTTATCTACGCAACCCATGGGAGAAACGCCATAGGACAAATCAAGTGGACCAACTCTTGTGCAAAATACGGAAAACAAAATGACAAAAACGATAAAAAGAGGGGTGCAACACGAGGACTTCCCAGGAGGTCACCCATCCTAGTACTCCTCTCGCCCAAGCAAGCTTAACTTCGGAGTTCTGATGGGATCCGGTGCATTAGTGCTAGTATGATCGCACCCGTCAACTCTACTCGCCATTTATTCCTTCTACCTTCTCGATCCCAACTTCAAACCTTCGTAACTTTCTGCACTGGTGCCCGTTTCTCGCGTATAATATGTCAAAAGAAAGCTCTCTCCGTTATCTACGCAACCCATGGGAGAAACGCCATAGGACAAATCAAGTGGACCAACTCTTGTGCAAAATACGGAAAACAAAATGACAAAAACGATAAAAAGAGGGGTGCAACACCAGGACTTCCCAGAAGGTCACCCATCCTAGTACTCCTCTCGCCCAAGCAAGCTTAACTTCGGAGTTCTGATGGGATCCGGTGCATTAGTGCTAGTATGATCGCACCCGTCAACTCTACTCGCCATTTATTTCTTCTACCTTCTCGATCCCAACTTCAAACCTTCATAACTTTCTGCACGGGTGCCCGTTTCGCGCGTATAATATGTCAAAAGAAAGCTCTCTCTGTTATCTACGCAACCCATGGGAGAAACGTCACAGGACAAATCAAGTGGACCAACGCTTGTGCAAAATACGGAAAACAAAATAACGAAAACGATAAAAAGAGGGGTGCAACACGAGGACTTCCCAGGAGGTCACCCATCCTAGTACTACTCTCGCCCAAGCACGCTTAACTTTGGAGTTCTGATGGAATCCGGTGCATTAGTGCTGGTATGATCGCACCCGTCAACTCTACTCGCCATTTATTTCTTCTACCTTCTCGATCCCAACTTCAAACCTTCGTAACTTTCTGGACGGGTGCCCGTTTCGCGCGTATAATATGTCAAAAGGAAGCCCTCCGTTATCTACGCAACCCATGGGAGAAACGCCATAGGACAAATCAAATGGACAAACTCTTGTGCAAAATACGGAAAACAAAATGACGAAAACGATAAAAAGAGGGGTGCAACACGAGGATTACCCAGGAGGTCACCCATCCTAGTACTACTCTCGCCCAAGCACGCTTAACTTCGGAGTTCTGATGGGATCCGGTGCATTAGTGCTGGTATGATCGCACCCCTCAACTCTACTCGCCATTTATTTCTTCTACCTTCTCGATCTCAACTTCAAACCTTCGTTACTTTCTACACGGGTGCCCGTTTCGCGCATATAATATGTCAAAAGAAAGCTATCTCTGTTATCTACGCAACCCATGGGAGAAACGCCATAGGACAAATCAAGTGGACCAACGCTTGTGCAGAATACGAAAACAAAATGACGAAAATGATAAAAAGAGGGGTGCAACACGAGGACTTCCCAGGAGGTCACCCATCCTAGTACTACTCTCGCCCAAGCACGGTTAACTTCGGAGTTCTGATGCGATCCGGTGCATTAGTGCTGGTATGATCGCACCCGTCAACTTTACTCGCCATTTATTTCTTCTACCTTCTCGATCCCAACTTCAAACTTTCGTAACTTTCTACACGGGTGCCCGTTTCGCAGGTATAATATGTCAATAGAAACATCTCTCCGTTATCTACGCAACCCATGGGAGAAACGCCATAGGACAAATCAAGTGGACCAACTCTTGTGCAAAATACGGAAAACAAAATGACGAAAACGATAAAAAGAGGGGTGCAATATGAAGACTTCCCAGGAGGTCACCCATCCTAGTACTACTCTCGCCCAAGCACGCTTAACTTCGGAGTTCTGATGGGATCCGGTGCATTAGTGCTAGTATGATCGCAACTCTTGTGCAAAATAAGAAAAACAAAATGACAAAAACGATAAAAAGAGGGTTGCAACACGAGAACTTCCAAGAAGGTCACCCATCCTAGTACTACTCTCGCCCAAGCACGCTTAACTTCGGAGTTCTGATGCGATCCGGTGCATTAGTGCTGGTATGATCGCACCCGTCAACTCTACTCGCCATTTATTTCTTCTACCTTCTCGATCTCAACTTCAAACCTTCGTAACTTTCTACACGGGTGCCCGTTTCGCGCGTATAATATGTCAAAAGAAAGCTCTCTCTGTTATCTACGCAACCCATGGGAGAAACGCCATAGGACAAATCAAGTGGACCAACGCTTGTGCAAAATACGAAAACAAAATGAGGAAAATGATAAAAAGAGGGGTGCAACACGAGGACTTCCCAGGAGCTCACCCATCCTAGTACTCCTCTCGCCCAAGCAAGCATAACTTCGGAGTTCTGATGGGATCCGGTGCATTAGTGCTAGTAATCGCACCCGTCAACTCTACTCTCGCCCAAGCACGCTTAACTTCGGAGTTCTGATGCGATCCGGTGCATTAGTGCTGGTATGATCGCACCCGTCAACTCTACTCGCCATTTATTTCTTCTACCTTCTCAATCACAACTTCAAACCTTCGTAACTTTCTACACGGGTGCCCGTTTCGCGCGTATAGTATGTCAATAGAAACATCTCTCCGTTATCTACGCAACCCATGGGAGAAACGCCATAGGACAAATCAAGTGGACCAACTCTTGTGCAAAATACGGAAAACAAAATGACAAAAACGATAGAAAGAGGGGTGCAACACGAGGACTTCCCAGGAGGTCACCCATCCTAGTACTACTCTCGCCCAAGCACGCTTAACTTCGGAGTTCTGATGGGATTCGGTGCATTAGTGCTAGTATGATCGCAACCGTCAACTCTACTTGCCATTTATTTCTTCTACCTTCTCGATCCCAACTTCAAACCTTCGTAACTTTCTGCACGGGTGCCCGTTTTGCGCGTATAATATGTCAAAAGAAAGCTCTCTCTGTTATCTACGCAACCCATGGGAGAAACGTCACAGGACAAATCAAGTAGACCAACGCTTGTGCAAAATACGGAAAACAAAATGACGAAAACGATAAAAAGAGGGGTGCAACACGAGGACTTCCCAGGAGGTCACCCATCCTAGTACTCCTCTCGCCCAAGCAAGCTTAACTTCGGAGTTCTGATGGGATCCGGTGCATTAGTGCTAGTATGATCGCACCCATCAACTCTACTCGTCATTTATTTCTTCTACCTTCTCGATCCCAACTTCAAACCTTCGTAACTTTCAGCACGAGTGTCCGTTTCGCGCGTATAATATGTCAAAAGAAAGATCTCTCTGTTATCTACGCAACCCAAGGTAGAAACGCCACATGACAAATCAAGTGGACCAACTCTTGTGCAAATTACGGAAAACAAAATGACGAAAACGATAAAAAAGAGGGGTGCAACACGAGGACTTCCCAGGAAGTCACCCATCCTAGTACTAATCTCGCCCAAGCACGCTTAACTTCGGAGTTATGATGGGATCCGGTGCATTAGTGCTGGTATGATCGCACCCGTCAACTCTACTCGCCATTTATTTCTTCTACGTTCTCGATCCCAACTTCAAACCCTCGTAACTTTCTGCACGGGTGCCCGTTTCGCGCGTATAATATGTTAAAAGAAAGCTCTCTCCGTTATCTACGCAACCCATGGGAGAAACGCCATAGGACAAATCAAGTGGACCAACTCTTGTGCAAAATACGGAAAACAAAATGACGAAAATGATAAAAAGAGGGGTGCAACACGAGGACTTCCCAGGAGGTCACCCATCCTAGTACTACTCTCGCCCAAGCACGCTTAACTTCGGAGTTCTAATAGGATCCGGTGCATAAGTGCTGGTATGATCGCACCCGTCAACTCTACTCGCCATTTATTTCTTCTACCTTCTCAATCCCAACTTCAAACCTTCGTAACTTTCTACACGGGTGCCCGTTTCGCGCGTATAATATGTAAATAGAAAGATCTCTCCGTTATCTATGCAACCCATGGGAGAAACGGCATAAGACAAATCAAGTGGACCAACTCTTGTGCAAAATACGGAAAACAAAATGACGAAAACGATAAAAAGAGGGGTGCAACACGATGACTTCCCAGGAGGTCACCCATCCTAGTACTACTCTCGCCCAAGCACGCTTAACTTCGGAGTTCTGATGGAATCCGGTGCATTAGTGTTGGTATGATCGCACCCGTCAACTTTACTCGACATTTATTTCTTCTACCTTCTCGATCCCAACTTCAAACTTTCTGCACGGCTGCCCGTTTTGCGCGTATAATATGTCAAAAGAAAGCTCCCTCTGTTATCTACGCAACCCATGGGAGAAACGCCATAGGATAAATCAAGTGGACCAACTATTGTGCAAAATACGAAAACAAAATGACGAAAACGATAAAAAGAGGAGTGCAACACGAGGACTTCCCAGAAGGTCACCCATCCTAGTACTACTCTCGTCCAAGCACGCTAACTTCGGAGTTCTGATGGGATTCGGTGCATTAGTGCTGCTATGATCGCACCCGTCAACTCTTCTCGCCATTTATTTCTTCTACCTTCTCGATCCCAACTTCAAACCTTCGTAACTTTCTGCACGGGTGCCCGTTTCGCGCGTATAATATGTCAAAAGAAAGCTCTCTATGTTATCTACGCAACCCATGGGAGAAACACCACAGGACAAATCAAGTGGACCAACGCTTGTGCAAAATACGAAAAACAAAATGACGAAACCGATAAAAAGATGGGTGCAACACGAGAACTTCCCAGGAGGTCACCCATCCTAGTACTACTCTCGCCCAAGAACGCTTAACTTCGGAGTTCTGATGGGATCCGGTGCATTAGTGCTGGTATGATCGCACTCGTAAATTCTACTCGCCATTTATTTCTTCTACCTTCTCGATCCCAACTTCAAACCTTCGTAACTTTCTGGACGGGTCCCCGTTTCGCGCGTATAATATGTCAAAAGGAAGCTCTCTCCGTTATCTACGCAACCCATGGGAGAAACGCCATAGGACAAATCAAGTGGACCAACTCTTGTGCAAAATACGGAAAACAAAATGACAAAAATGATAAAAAGAGGGGTGCAACACGAGGACTTCCCAAGAGGTCACCCATCCTAGTACTACTCTCGCCCAAGCACGCTTAACTTCGGAGTTCTGATGGGATCCGGTGCATTAGTGCTGGTATGATCGCACACGTCAACTCTACTCGCTATTTATTTCTTCTACCTTCTCGATCCCAATTTCAAACCTTCGTAACTTTCTACACGGGTGCCCGTTTCGCGCGTATAATTTGTCAATAGAAAGTTCTCTCCGTTATCTACGCAACCCATAGGAGAAACTCCATAGGACAAATCAAGTGGACCAACTCTTGTGCAAAATACGGAAAACAAAATGACAAAAATGATAAAAAGAGGGGTGCAACACGAGGACTTCCCAGAAGATCACCCATCCTAGTACTACTCTCGCCCAAGCACGCTTAACTTCGGAGTTCTGATGGGATCCGGTGCATTAGTGCTGGTATGATCGCACCCGTCAACTCTACTCGCCATTTATTTCTTCTACCTTCTCGATCTCAACTTCAAACCTTCGTAACTTTCTGGACGGGTGCCCGTTTCGCGCGTATAATATGTCAAAAGGAAGTTCTCTCTGTTATCTACGCAACCCATGGGAGAAACGTCACAGGACAAATCAAGTGGACCAACGCTTGTGCAAAATACGGAAAACAAAATGACGAAAACGATAAAAAGAGGGGTGTAACACGAGGACTTCTCAGGAGGTCACCCATCCTAGTACTACTCTCGCCCAAGCACGCTTAACTTCGGAGTTCTGATGGGATCCGGTGCATTAGTGCTGGTATGATCGCACCCGTCAACTCTACTCGCCATTTATTTCTTCTATCTTCTCGATCCCAACTTCAAACCATCGTAACTTTCTGGACGGGTGCCCGTTTCGCGCGTATAATATGTCAAAAGGAAGCTCTCTCCGTTATCTACGCAACCCATGGGAGAAACGCCATAGGACAAATCAAGTGGACCAACTCTTGTGCAAAATACGGAAAACAAAATGACAAAAACGATAAAAAGAGGGGTGCAACACGAGGACTTCCCAGGAGGTCACCCATCCTAGTACTACTCTCGCCCAAGCACGCTTAACTTCGGAGTTCTGATGGGATCCGGTGCATTAGTGCTGGTATGATCGCACCCGTCAACTCTACTCGCCATTTATTTCTTCTACCTTCTCGATCCCAACTTCAAACGTTCTACACGGGTGCCCGTTTCGCGCGTATAATAAGTCAAAAGAAAGCTCTCTCTGTTATCTACGCAACCCATGGGAGAAACGCCATAGGACAAATCAAGTGGACCAACTCTTGTGCAAAATACGGAAAACAAAATGACAAAAACGATAAAAAGAGGGGTGCAACACGAGGACTTCCCAGGAGGTCACCCATCCTAGTACTCCTCTCGCCCAAGCAAGCTTAACTTCGGAGTTCTGATGGGATCCGGTGCATTAGTGCTAGTATGATCGCACCCGTCAACTCTACTCGCCATTTATTCCTTCTACCTTCTCGATCCCAACTTCAAACCTTCGTAACTTTCTGCACTGGTGCCCGTTTCTCGCGTATAATATGTCAAAAGAAAGCTCTCTCCGTTATCTACGCAACCCATGGGAGAAACGCCATAGGACAAATCAAGTGGACCAACTCTTGTGCAAAATACGGAAAACAAAATGACAAAAACGATAAAAAGAGGGGTGCAACACCAGGACTTCCCAGAAGGTCACCCATCCTAGTACTCCTCTCGCCCAAGCAAGCTTAACTTCGGAGTTCTGATGGGATCCGGTGCATTAGTGCTAGTATGATCGCACCCGTCAACTCTACTCGCCATTTATTTCTTCTACCTTCTCGATCCCAACTTCAAACCTTCATAACTTTCTGCACGGGTGCCCGTTTCGCGCGTATAATATGTCAAAAGAAAGCTCTCTCTGTTATCTACGCAACCCATGGGAGAAACGTCACAGGACAAATCAAGTGGACCAACGCTTGTGCAAAATACGGAAAACAAAATAACGAAAACGATAAAAAGAGGGGTGCAACACGAGGACTTCCCAGGAGGTCACCCATCCTAGTACTACTCTCGCCCAAGCACGCTTAACTTTGGAGTTCTGATGGAATCCGGTGCATTAGTGCTGGTATGATCGCACCCGTCAACTCTACTCGCCATTTATTTCTTCTACCTTCTCGATCCCAACTTCAAACCTTCGTAACTTTCTGGACGGGTGCCCGTTTCGCGCGTATAATATGTCAAAAGGAAGCCCTCCGTTATCTACGCAACCCATGGGAGAAACGCCATAGGACAAATCAAATGGACAAACTCTTGTGCAAAATACGGAAAACAAAATGACGAAAACGATAAAAAGAGGGGTGCAACACGAGGATTACCCAGTAGGTCACCCATCCTAGTACTACTCTCGCCCAAGCACGCTTAACTTCGGAGTTCTGATGGGATCCGGTGCATTAGTGCTGGTATGATCGCACCCCTCAACTCTACTCGCCATTTATTTCTTCTACCTTCTCGATCTCAACTTCAAACCTTCGTAACTTTCTACACGGGTGCCCGTTTCGCGCATATAATATGTCAAAAGAAAGCTATCTCTGTTATCTACGCAACCCATGGGAGAAACGCCATAGGACAAATCAAGTGGACCAACGCTTGTGCAAAATACGAAAACAAAATGACGAAAATGATAAAAAGAGGGGTGCAACACGAGGACTTCCCAGGAGGTCACCCATCCTAGTACTACTCTCGCCCAAGCACGGTTAACTTCGGAGTTCTGATGCGATCCGGTGCATTAGTGCTGGTATGATCGCACCCGTCAACTTTACTCGCCATTTATTTCTTCTACCTTCTCGATCCCAACTTCAAACTTTCGTAACTTTCTACACGGGTGCCCGTTTCGCATGTATAATATGTCAATAGAAACATCTCTCCGTTATCTACGCAACCCATGGGAGAAACTCCATAGGACAAATCAAGTGGACCAACTCTTGTGCAAAATACGGAAAACAAAATGACGAAAACGATAAAAAGAGGGGTGCAATATGAAGACTTCCCAGGAGGTCACCCATCCTAGTACTACTCTCACCCAAGCACGCTTAACTTCGGAGTTCTGATGGGATCCGGTGCATTAGTGCTGGTATGATCGCACCCGTCAACTCTACTCGCTATTTATTTCTTCTACATTCTCGATCCCAATTTCAAACCTTCGTAACTTTCTACACGGGTGCCCGTTTCGCGCGTATAATATGTCAATAGAATGTTCTCTCCGTTATCTACGGAACCCATGGGAGAAACTCCATAGGACAAATCAAGTGGACCAAATCTTGTGCAAAATACGGAAAACAAAATGACAAAAATGATAAAAAGAGGGGTGCAACACGAGGACCTTCCAGAAGATCACCCATCCTAGTACTACTCTCGCCCAAGCACGCTTAACTTCGGAATTCTGATGGGATCCGGTGCATTAGTGCTGGTATGATCGCACCCGTCAACTCTACTCGCCATTTATTTCTTCTACCTTCTCGATCCCAACTTCAAACCTTCGTAACTTTCTACACGGGTGCCCGTTTCGCGCGTATAGTATGTCAATAGAAACATCTCTCCGTTATCTACGCAACCCATGGGAGAAACGCCACAGGACAAAACAAATGGACAAACTCTTGTGCAAAATACGGAAAACAAAATGACGAAAACGATAAAAAGAGGGGTGCAACACGAGGACTACCCAGGAGGTCACCCATCCTAGTACTACTCTCGCCCAAGCACGCTTAACTTCGGAGTTCTGATGGGATCCGGTGCATTAGTGCTGGTATGATCGCACCCGTCAACTCTACTCGCCATTTATTTCTTCTACCTTCTCGATCCCAACTTCAAACCTTCGTAACTTTCTACGCGGGTGCCCGTTTCGCGCGTATAGTATGTCAATAGAAACATCTCTCCGTTATCTACGCAACCCATGGGAGAAACGCCATAGGACAAAACAAATGGACAAACTCTTGTGCAAAATACGGAAAACAAAATGACGAAAACGATAAAAAGAGGGGTGCAACACGAGGACTACCCAGGAGGTCACCCATCCTAGTACTACTATCGCCCAAGCACGCTTAACTTCGGATTTCTGATGGGATCCGGTGCATTAGTGCTGGTATGATCGCACCCCTCAACTCTACTCGCCATTTATTTCTTCTACCTTCTCGATCTCAACTTCAAACCTTCGTAACTTTCTACACGGGTGCCCGTTTCGCGCATATAATATGTCAAAAGAAAGCTCTCTCTGTTATCTACGCAACCCATGGGAGAAACGCCATAGGAGAAATCAAGTGGACCAACGCTTGTGCAAAATACGAAAACAAAATGACGAAAACGATAAAAAGAGGGGTGCAACACGAGGACTTCCCAGGAGGTCACCCATCCTAGTACTACTCTCGCCCAAGCACTCTTAACTTCGGAGTTCTGATGCGATCCGGTGCATTAGTGCTGGTATGATCGCACCCGTCAACTTTACTCGCCATTTATTTCTTCTACCTTCTCGATTCCAACTTCAAACTTTCGCAACTTTCTACACGGGTGCCTGTTTCGCACGTATAATATGTACTACTCTCGCCCAAGCACGCTTAACTTCGGAGTTCTGATGGGATCCGGTGCATTAGTGCTGGTATGATCGCACC